>OX451219.1:14298259-14455748 GCA_949628195.1 Phasia obesa
GAAAACGAGAGAAATTGTAATTCACAAAAAAAAAGTTTGCGAAATTTTTCTATTTCTAACAAAGAGTGAAGAACTGATGATGAGAAAACTTTTCTTAATAGTTTTCCAAATTATTATTACATGTTTGTATTTCTGAAAAAAAATTTCAATAATATATTAAACGACTATAAATATTCGCTTCCTTGTTA
Source organism: Phasia obesa (assembly GCA_949628195.1). Taxonomy (NCBI): domain Eukaryota; kingdom Metazoa; phylum Arthropoda; class Insecta; order Diptera; family Tachinidae; genus Phasia; species Phasia obesa. Next base: position 14,298,448 of record OX451219.1, read on the forward strand.
AATTTTTTTTTAAGTTTTTTACACAAACCATATGTTTAAGTTAAAAATTTAATTTTATTTTATTTAAATTTATGACTTATTCGAATAAAATTTAATCGATTATTCGCTTATTCGATTAAATAATTATTTTTTAGTTTTCATATTTTTGTTGTACATATTTTGTGTATGTAGTTCAAATAAACTTATTTATAATATAATTGCATTTCAATCACAACTTTTGCAATTTAGCGATTGGTAGCACACTAGCGTATCAGTCTAGAGGTTGTGGGTTCGATTCCCTCCAGACTCTGGTTGTTTTCTGCAGATAGGCAAAAAGCTTCGCAGATGTAGTGTTGTCTTGTCTGTCTTTCTGTTTGTGTTCGCATCACGTAAAAAGTACTGGATTGATTTTAACAAGATTTTGTGAGGCGGTACCTAAGTATTCTTATTCGAATATTGGATACTTTTGTTTCGCAAAAGTGTCTTATTTACAAGAGCAAGTGGAGATAAAGCAGTGAAAGTACACCGATTTTTTCGATTAACACATTATTGCCTAATTTTCAGAAAGTTTTTTTTTTTTAAATTTACATATTTTTTCAACTGCAATTTTTAAACAATTAAATTAAACAAAATAAAATTTTAATTTTAGGCAAACGAATATTCGAAGTAAATTTAATCGATTATTCGATTGAATAATTATTCGTTAATTTTTCTAATATTTACATAAATTTTCTTTAAGATATATTTAAATTTTCTTTTAGATAAACAAATATTTATAATTAAAAGCTCTGACTTTCATTATTCTTGTTTAAGAGATTAAAATATCAACCAATTTTTAAAATTTTTCGATTAAAAATTAAACGACGAAAACTATTATTTTTCGTTTAATTTTCAAAAATTAAATAAAATACATAAATGATAGATAATAAAATTTTATTGAAAGAAATATTTAAATTAAAGGTATTTTAATAATTTATTCTTAATAAATTAAAAAAATATATAATTTAATAGATATTTGATAATTTTTTAGTTCTGTAAATTAATTTTAAAAATTTTGTAATTTAATTAAACATATTTCTTATCACTTAAAGGTTCTAAACATAATTATTGTCTTTTATTTTTAACACATGTTTTTTATTTTCTTTTTTTTTTTCTAAAATTTTTTTTAACCAATATTTTATTCAATTTACACCGAATTTACATCCGAATAAAAATTAATCGATTATTTGATTAAAATATTATATTATTTTATTATTCGGATCAAAACTAGGTCTGGTGCATACCAGAGATTAATTTAGTGTACAAATTTTTATCCTCTATACACACAAAGCTACACAATGGACATCGAAAAAAAAAATACATTGAAAAATGTAAGCATGACTCACTTTATACACGAATAACTCTTGAGTGTCCACTTCTGTGCATTATATCTAAATGTGTACATTCAAGACATTAAACGCATCGAATTAACTGTATATACGTATGCACATTCGTGGATTTGTTTTGTAACTTGCCGTTTTTGGTTATTCCTAACCAAAATGGATAATTTTTTTTTTATTTAAATTTGGTTAGTTTTTTTTTCTCAAAGTAGAAAAAACAATTAATGAAAATGTAACTTCTTTCTAAGGAATTGTATTAGAGATTTGAATTTCAAATATATATTATTTTATATACGTATGCACATGAAGTTAACATTGAATTTGTTTTGTAATTTCATAAGATTACACGCATTAATCTTATGTGCTGTAAAAGCAAAAACTGAATATATTATAAATACCCAATATAACTTTTAGCAAATACTGAAAATATTATAATTACCCAATATCACTTTTATGTCTCTAGTTCAAAAGTTACAAAAACCACTAATATGGCAACTCCCACCCATGTGTTTGCTTGCTAAAGCATATACACAAGATGTACACAAGTACAGACATAGCCACACATTAATATCAGATGTATATGACGAAAGAAAGGCAATGTGTTCAATGTATAGAAGAAGGTGAACAGTGTTTTCAAGGTGTCCATTAAAATTTCTTGTACATTTCTACGATCTCTGGTGCATATGTAGATTAAACGAATTGTTTCTAGTCAAATACATATGTACATATGTGTGTGAAATAATTCAGTTTTTGTTATACAAAATTATAATATGAAAATTTTAGTAAAATTTAATCGATTATTCGAGTAAAATTAATCGATTATTCGAATAAAATTAACCGATTATTCGAATATTTTTTCTACGTTCATAAATTATAAATTATTTATTTATTATTTTTATGAATTTTCGTTTAGTTTATTATTTTCTGATAGCCCTAATTGACCTTATTTTCAATTTGCTTTTACACTAAATACGTGAGGACGTACATGTTATAATTTCTTTCCATTTAGTTTAGGTGCTAGTTCATAAATTTGCAATTATTTTTCAAAAAACATTTGACACTTTAAGAGCAGTCAAAGATGTTTTATATGTAAGTTCCCTTTTTTACAAAAAATATTGATTCAGTTAGGAAAATCAACAAAATAAATTGAATGTCTGCAACAGCAGTAAAGCATCAAGGTTTATGTACTTGCTTATTTTAGTTGACAATTATAAATTTTATTAAAATTAAAATTTTGCTAAATTATTTATGTGTGTCACAATTTTCATAATTTTTAATATGACAGAATAAAGTGAAATGAATACAAAGTATAAAAAGAAAGGAAATTGTAAGACAGCCAAAAAAATATTATGAATGAGTTGTATAGAATTGCTGCATTACGCTACAGAAAGTAAAAAAAGTAAAAAATGGGTTTTAATTTTTAAGAACAAATAATTTAAGAGTTTATTGTAATTTTTTTTTTTTCAAAAAACAAAGTGAAAACGAGAAATAAAATAATAATTTTTTAATGAACTAAACAGATACACTAAGTACCCTACAGAAGCTGTAATAATTGGGAGAAATTTTGAAATAAAATTTATAATTTTTCTCGGCCATCATTTTTTGTTTTTCGAATAGAAAAATAAATTTTCTAAATAATATACATATTTTTTTGGAGGAATAAAATTTTAAAATTTATTAGTTAATTTTTCAAAATTTTAAATTATAATTAGTCGAACTATTTATGTATTACATACAGTGAAGTTTTATAGTCAAGCTTAAGTTCGTTTTTATTCTCTCTAAGAAAGAATTAATTAAATTACAAATTAGGTGATAATATTAAAAAAAAAAAAAAATTGGGAAAATTTAATTTTTAGACACCAGCAGGAGCGGAATGCACATTTTCTAGACAGCTACGCCCGTCATCAGCACTCCTCGTATCTATCTACTTAGGGTAGTGTTTAGTTGTAAGCATTATCTATTTAACGAACCAAACCCAGATAAAGGAATACGTTATTGGCACGAAAACTTTTTTCGTTTGATTTGATGTTTAGAAAACAAAATTATAGAATTCCTATGTTAAGGATCATAACTGTCCTGCTTAATCAAGAAAATTATTCGAATAATTTTTTTGTCAATTATTCGTTACATAAAATTTTTTTCGAGTTGCTGAAATTTGGATAATTTTTAATTTGTATTTTGACAAATTTTAAGTATAAAATATGTATGCAATATGTTTTTGGATAAAAATAATGATTTTAGAAACTCTTTGTAAAATTTATTCGACTAAAAATTTATTCGATTAAAAATTTATTCGTTTAATTTTTTCCTGATATTTGTAACTACAATTTTAAGCTAATATGCAACATTTCTTTGGTAAAATTTTGTGAAAATTTTTCGAATTAAATTTAATCTATTATTCGATTAATCAATGCACTAAAATCAAAAATTTTTGGGAATTTTTCTATTTATTCTTAATTAATTTTAAGAATAAAATATAAAAGACGGAAAAGATTTGCCAGATTGCCAAATTTAAGCTATGATCTAAAATATTTTTTAAATTAAAAAAAAAATATTTAAATATATATAATAAAATATTTTTTAAATTAAAAAAAAAAATATATTTTACTTTTTAAATTAAAAAAAAAATATTTTATATTTTATTTTTTAAATTAAAAAAAAAAAAATATTTTATACTTTATTTTTTAAATTAAAAAAAAAAAAAATCTTTTATAAAATAAATAATAATAATAAAAAAATATTTTTATTTATTTTCAAAATAATTTTATTTATTTTAAGTAAATTTTTTTTTTTATTTTAAATAAATATATGTATACATATATATATATTTTTTTTGCTTTGTTACATTTAAAAAAATATATAAAATATTTAAAAAAATATTTTTTTTTTAAATTAAAAAAAAAAATATGTTATTTTAGTAAATGGCATGAAAATATTTTTTTTATTCTATTGCCAAATTTCAGCAACGATTAAGTTATTATTGCATTTAACTGATCTAAAATATTTTTTTAAATAGTTAAAAATAAAAAAATATTTTTATTTATTTTAAGAAATATTTTTATATATTTTAAAGAAATATTTTTTATATATTTTAAAAAAATATTTTTATTTATTTTAAAAAATATTTTTTTCTTTTTTAAATTAAAAAAAAATTTTTTTTGTTTTATATTTAAAAAAAAAATATTTTATTTCTTCTTTAAATTTAAAAAACTGTTTAAGATCAATAAAATGCAACAAAAAGTATATCGTTGTTGAATTTTGGCAATAAAAATAAACAAATATTTTTGTTTATATAAAAATAAAAAATATTTTTATTTTATTTTTATTGCATAAAAAACATATTTTTCTTATTTTTTTTTAAACAAAACTAAAAATATTCTATTTTTTTTTAATAAAAATAATAAAGAGTGATGATTATTTTCTTTGAAACGTATAGTCGACTAAATTTTGTTTTAGCAATAAAAATATTTTTATTTTTAAAAAAATAAAATGTCTTTATTTTTATTAAAAAAAAAATTAATAATTTTTTTAAACGTATAATCGAGTAAACTTTGTTTTAGCAATAAAAATATTTTTATTTAAAAAAAAAAAAAAAAATATTTTTATTTTTATTAAAAAAATTTAAAATTATTTTTATTAAAAAAAATTTAATTTTTTTTTAATAAAAATATTTTTATTGCTATAACAAAAATTAAAAATTATTTTTATTAAAAAAATTAAAATATTTTATTTTTTTTTTAAATAATAATATTTTTATTGCTATAACAAAGTTTAGTCGATTATACGTTTAAAAAAAATAATCATCACTCTTTCTCCTAGTTTTCGAAAATCGAAACTTTTAGCTAAGAAAGAAATAGCTTAGACTCGTCTTAAGTGTCAGTTTAGTTGTCATTTTATTTAACATAAGAAAGAACATTTTAGAAAAATTAGGTCAAAATAGAATTCTGCTAGGTTGCCAAATTTCAAAATATTTTAAACTCTTTTCAAAAAAGTTTTTGTTTAGTACAAAATGTTATAACTTTGTTTTAATAAAATAATTCAAACTTAACTGGATTTTTGTTTTCCATTTATTTATTTCCACTAAATGAACAGTTGTGGTGTTGTCTGTAGGGTATGCCGAAAAATTTATAAACTTAAATATGCCTGCATTGTTTTATACATATGTACATATATTTACATACATATTCATATTGTAAATAATTTCAGTTGTTCATTTCTATACTTTTTTGTTGTTCATATTTTTAGAGATGTATTGTGATTTTTGGCACACAATATTCATTACTGTGTTGCCAAATTTCCAATGGAACGTTAAGGAAGGAAAGAAATAAAAAATATACCGATGTATGTAAATAAACAAATACACTCACTAAAAATCTGTGTTTCATAAATATAGATTTTTCTATAAATTTTCACAAAGAAATGAGAAAATGTTGATAGAAACACACAATTTTATAAAAATCATTTTAATGAATTTTTAATTAATACGTTGAAACAATTTACGATTTTACGTCAAAAGATTTCACGACTTGGTAAAAAGCAAAAATAAACAAAAATGAATTGAATTAATTAAAAACAAAAAAATAGTTGCTAACAAGATAAGTGATTCTAGTGAGTTCTAAATTTTGGAATCGTCTGCTAGATTATTTTTCAACATAACTGCGTAGGGCGAATGCAGTAGACCACTACTCTTGGGAGTACCTTTTAAATCGCCATTCGTTTCACATTTTCGGTTGGCCTCTTAAAATAGGCTACCACCGTCTTACCTATTACTTACTACCATGAAATCATTAACATTTATTGGCCCTTATACTGGGTTTCCTTAAGGCTTCCAAGCTAAGCCTATTTCTACCCGTGCTCCTTAGTCTAATGCCAGCTAGTGCTGGATATTCGTAAGCTACGTTTGCTGTTGTTACAGCCTCTTTCGGCCACAGTCAGTTTCCTCATTTTTTACTGTGATGTTGGTACAGACAGCAGCGCTGTGCTCTGATTCTAACCAAGTACAGTTTTCGCTTTCCTTCTTCTTAAGCACAATTCGATCTTGCCCACAAGTAATTGTCCTTTACTACCTTTTCGGATTTCTTTATATATTTTAGCTTCTACCATATTATTACCTAGTACCGATTCCAGCCATATGTATGTCCAGAATTTTTTTTTTCACCAATTAATCAGTTTTAAATTAAAGTTCAAGTAACTTTTGAATTGATTTAAATTTTTATTTGTTTAAAGCAGACCAAAAAAATTTCTAATTAAAAATTTAATTGAATCAATTAATTATTTAATTGATTTTTAATCTGAAATCTATTAAAAAGTTTAATTGGTGAAAATAATTTTTTTCTGTGTACTTCGCTTGAACCTCCTATCCAAAGCTTCCACTTGTGAAGCCATATTTTCGCAAATAGTCTCATGCCTTCTACGCTTGAGCGAATTTGTCTATTCCGTTAGCTTTTAACGCCACTTTCACCACAGTTCGCTCAGATATTATTCCCTTTGATCCTTGCAAGGCTTAGTTGTCCGTCTCTTTAAGCTCTTCTTTCTATGTGTAGTATAGTTAGTAGAAAGAACACCCTCGCAAGCATCCTCTAGTTGTGCATTCTATTGAGTCTACTGTTTTTATTTATTTACTAGCTGTGCCCACCACTTCGTCAGCGTCCTTGTAATATTTTTTTCGATTTTGCTTCTGATTTTTGAACACCAAAGACCCTTACTGTTTTAGTGCTTTAGTTAAGGTTTATGCATTTGCTTTATATAAAGGTTCTCATCTCGACTAAAATATGCCGCCTTAAAGTATACATATCGATTAGTGTTTTAGTTATGGTGCCTCGATAGATCGATTGGTAGCGTGCTAGTCTATAAGTCTAGAGGTTGCGGGTTCCAATAGTTTTTACGTAAAGCAAACACAAAGAGAAAGACAGATAGCCAGTCAGACAGACAGAGAGGAAAAGAGTTAATGTTTTATTATATGTATAGATTTATTTTACCGGGGATTGAAGCAATTTCTTTTAAGGTTTTACTTGTCTCCGTTCAACTTATTTACTCAACACTTCTAGAAGCCTGCTTACGGGGGCAGGCATCATAAGGTATAATTCACAGTTCTGACAATATACACTAAACTTTTTCCAGGAGTTACTCCCAGCTTAGCTTGCATCTCGATTAGAAATTTTGAATCTTGAAATAGAATGACAATGAAACCTCGCAAGTGGTGGACTGGTTAGTCTATGAAGATACTCCTGCGGAAAGAGACTGAGACGGCAGCGCACATTGTCTGTGAATGTCCCACACTGGCTAGCAATTACTAGAGATGAGAAAGAAGGCCGATAGTTACCAATCGACTGATATCTGAAATCACTAAAGTCAAGATTAAGGGCTGGTTGTAGCACATGACTCAATGTAAGTAGATTGCCGTAAATTATATTTCGGTTGCCTGTAATCATAGAGGACGGAAGGGGTGTCGAAAAGGGACCCATTATGGAAGTGGTCTCCTTCGATATTCCCCCTTCATTACATACATACTTACATTCAAGTGGCTGAGTTATTTCCAAAATATTTTGATTCTGCCCTGTGATTCTGTGGCATGTAGTACAACAAAACGTCTTTAATGTCCGTATCCCTGATCCTTCGTAACTGTATAAGAACTATCGATATTGATAACTATGGTTTGACAGCTAAAAATGCCAAACTCAGAACAACGCTTCCAAGTTGTGGAAATTTACTTTGAAAAAAAAAATCTGTTCGCGAAGTTCTAGAAATGTACGCTGTATTTTCAAAGTTATTTTCCTTTTTAACCGACTTCAAAAAAAGAAGGAGGTTATCAATTCGTCTGAATGTTGCTTTTTTATGTTTGTGCCGCAGAACTCACTCAATCATTTCTGAACCGATTTTAAACCGATTTTTTCTTTATTAGAAAGGAAATGCTTACAGATTGGTCCCATTTTAAAAGAAGTTCAGAATTTTGAATATTAAAGGGTGTCCCCATACAACATATGTGTTTTTTACGTGTATTATGAACCGTAAAGGGCACCCTTTTAAAATTTAAAAAAACTGCTTATTACTGTAGGTGCCAATAAAAGAAATTAATAAAAAAATATACTTAAAAATTAAAGGGTGTCCCCATATGTGACATCAATTTAAATATATGAACCATTGTAGACAATCACTTGAAAATTGGACAGAATGTTTAATATTTATAATCAGAAATTAAATATTTATAATTAGAAGTTAAAGGGTGTCCCAATAGTTGATGTAATTTGATGTATATTGCAAAACTTTTGAACCGTAACAGAGAGACGGTTGAAATTTACAAACAACCTGTATATCTAAGTCCTTTGTAACATCAAGTATATAATTTAAATTTGGAAACTAAAGGGTGTCCCCATAATTTATCTAATTTTACCTATCTACCACTATCTTTTGAACCGTTATAGACGAACACTTGAAAATTAGACAGAATCTCCAATACTATTTATAAATATTTAAAATTTTAAAGGGTGCCTCAATAGTTGATGTAAATTTATGCATATGGCCAAACTTTTGAAACGTTTTAGACAGACATTTGAAATTTACAAAGAATCTGTGCTTTAAAATAAGTGTTTAATTTAAAATTGTACATTAAAGGGTGTCCCCTAGGTGATATTGTTTAACCTATATGGCCATATCTTTGGAAGCGTTACTTTTTATTACTTTGTCAGTAGTGTAAGTGTAAAAAAATAAAGGGTGTCCTCATATTTAACGTAATTTGTCGTATATGGCTTTATCTGCTTAACCGTTATGGATAGACATTTGAATGTACAGAACGTATATTACTATGTCCGTTAGAGCAACAAGTATAAAATTATTTGATTTGAGTACTATTTCTTACAGATTACTTCCTTTTAAATTTTTAGTTTAGAATTGATGCACATATATTTGTTTTGTAGTCGGTCTTTTTGCAAGAATTATTTGCTTTTTAGTTGCAAAAAAAATAAACCGTTAAATTAAAATTAAACATCAACTTTCCTTCATTTTGTTTCTCTTAATATTATTATACTTCACGTATATGAATCCCATTTCATATGACAATATTACTTGTCCTTATTTTCAAAAAAAAAAAGATTTTTATTTGTGAAGAATAAAATCACAAAAATTATATATAATAACAGGATACGTGACTTTTTGGGGTTTGTTAGGATTTATTATTATCATTTTAATGTGTATGTGTGTATGTATGGATATCAGGCCATATTGACAACATGTGTATGTACGACATTATTAAATTCTACAAACAGCCTTAAACTGTTAAAAGGAATGTGGCAGCGGCAGCAGCAGCAGTAGCAACAGCAACAAATAGCAAAGATGAATATTTCATGTGCGAGTATTGAGCGTAGAAAAGTTTTTTGTTGGATGGAAACTATTTTTATATAGAAAATGAAAATCATATAAACAAAAAAAAAAGATCAAATAAGATTTAAATAAGACAGGGAGAATGAAAAAAGTTGTATTAAAAAACTATTTAAAAGTTACAGAAATAGCACATAAATATATATTGAAAAGATCTTTATATTAAATTCTTATAATCTATGATGTTTTGCAGACGTTAAAACATTTATTTTATTTACTTTACAGAGTCGCTGTTTGGCTGGTTATATTAAAAATCTTGTTCTCGAGTTAGATTAGGTACACGGTTGGCCTTGAAGTATAAGAATGAGAAAATATCGGTTTAAAATGATAATACAAGACAGAAAAATTGTTGGAATGAAGTGTTTTTTACTTTACCATACATAGTATAAGGGAAAGTATAGTAATCATGAAAAAAATCGAGGTCGGGATTTCGACCAATCCATTTTGACTATTTTCGCGATGATGTCTGTGGGTGGGTGGGTGGATGGGTGGATGGATGGGTGTGTATGCCACTATTTTTATGGAGATTGTACAGGTCATACCGTTTAATATATCAAAATGTGTGTGCTTTTGTTATATGGAGATGAAGAGTTGTATAGTTATTGGGCATAATAGGGAGCAAGGGGTAATTTCCTTACCTTGTGAACGCTCTAAAGATCATACCGTATGACATATTAAAATTAAATTCAGTATGTGCCTTTGGTATATGAAGGTAAAGAGCTGTATAAATTTCGGGCTTAATCGGAAAGGGGCAAGGGGTAGTTTCCTTACCCCCAAATTTTGTAAACGCTCTAAGGGTCATACAGTATTACATATTAAAATGAAATTCAGTATTTGCCTTTTGTATATGAAGATAAAGAGCTGTATTAATTTTGCGGATAATCGGGAAGGAGCAAGGGGTAGTTTACTTAACACCCCAAACCGAAAATAATTAATTTTTCGATTCGCATATACTTTGAATTTATACTCTTTATGTAATATATCCATAAAAATATCTGCTTCCATTGGGTATGGTAAAGTTGAGTGTAGGCCACTCTAGATTTTTATTATTATAATTTAAATTTTCCAAAAAATTTTAAAAAAAGTTTTAAAAAAAAATTAAAGAATATTTAAAAAGCAAGTTAAAAGCAACAAAAATTACAAAAAATTTTCCAAAAAAAGAACAAACAATTTTTCAAAAAAAAAAAAATTTTTCAAAAAAAATTTAACAAAAAAATATTTACAAAAAATTTTTACACAAAATTTATTGAAGAAACAGAAGACAATATCTAGCATTACTATGGTGAAGGATATATAAGATTCGGCTTGGCCGAATATAGCACTCTTACGTGTTTACATTCTTATTGAAAATTTTTAAATAATTTTTTTAAGCCAGTCGCATTTTTTTTATCAAAATATTAGCAAAAATTATAATTTACTGTGTTGACAAATTTCCTGTTATTTATTCTTTCAATGCTATTAGTGGATTTGTCTATTATCTAAATTAAATATCATTAACTATAGATTTTTATTATTATAATTTAATTTTTCTAAAAAAATTTTAAAAAAATAAAAAAAAATTAAAAAAAAATTTCCCAAAAAAAACAAACAATTATTCAAAAAAAAAAATTACAAAAAATATTAAAAAAATATTTCAAAAAAATTCTCATAAAAATATGTATTTACAAAAAATTTTCGAAAAAACATAACACAATATCTGGCATCACTATGGTGAAGGATATATAAGATTCGGCATGGCCGAATATAGCACTCTTACTTGCTGAAATTCTTATTGAACATTTTTAAATTATTTTTTTTAAGCCAGTGTCATTATTTTTACCAAAATATTAGCAAAAATAAAAATTTACTGTGTGACAAATTTCCTGTTATTTATTCTTTCAACGCTGTTAGAGGATTTTTCTATTATCTAAATTAAATATCATCAACTATAGATTTTTATCATATAATTTAATTTTTCTAAAAAAATTTTAAAATTTTAAAAAGAAAATTAAAAACAAAAAAAAAATTTTCCAAAAAAATACTCAACAATTTAAAAAAAAAAAAAAATTACAAAAAATTAGACAAAAAAAAACTTACAAAAAATTTTAAAAACAAAAAAACATTTTAAAAATGTTCCAAAAAATACCAAACAATCTTTCAAAAAAAAAAAAAAATTACAAAAAATATGACAAAAAAAATTTTACAAAAAATTGAAAACAAAAAAAAATTTAAAAAATTTTCCAAAAAAATACCAAACAATTTTTCAAAAAAAAAAAAAAAAAATACAAAAAATTTGACAAAAAAATACTCAAAAAAATATTTACAAAAAATTTTCGAAGAAACATAACACAATATCTAGCAATACTATGGTAAAGGATATACATATAAGATTCGGCATAGCCGAATATAGCACTCCTATTTGTTTAAATTCTAAGTGAACATTTTTTAATTAATTTTTTGTTTCTAAAGTCAGTGGCATTTTTTTTTAACAAAATATAACCAAAAATAAAAATTTGCTGTGTTGCCAAATTTCCTGTTATTTATTCTTTCCATGCTGTTACAGGATTTGTCTAATATTTAATTTTAATATCAATAACTCTAGATCATTAAATAAACTTTTTCGCTTCCCAAAAAGTGAATGTAAATTTTCCTCTAAACATAACTTTTGCCCCACCCTGTATGTTTAATTTTAAATTTTTAAGAAATTTAAATTTTTTGCTTTATAAGATATCCAATTGTTTCTTATAATTTCCATATTTTCTTAAAATAAAATGTTTTGTAATTTTTGTTAAAAAAAATTATATTTTTACTCTCCACACCCTCTTGCATGTTGTAATTAAATTTAGAAGACAAGCAGCCAACAACTCATGTCTGACATTAAGTCTATAAATTAAAACTGAATAAAACCCAGCAGAAAAAAAAAACAAACTAAAAAATTCAACAACTTTAAAGAAAAATATTTTAGTATTTAATTACTTTTGTTTTTGTATCTTTGCAACAAGAGAAAAAATATAAGAAACTGGAAAATGAATAAAAAGAAGGAAGACAAGCGCGTTTAAAAGAAATGTTGTCAAGAATTTAAAGTGTTGCCATTCAAAGAGCAAATGTCATACAACTTGGGCATATTTGAGCAAAGAAGTATTTAAACAAAAAATGTTTTTTTTATTACATACAAAATCAGTAAAACGAGTATTAAAATTCAGAGGAGTTGTGTTCGTTATATAAGATCAACATATTGAGATGCGAGTATTTATAGAAAAAAAAAAATGTAGATTTTTAGTCCATAAGAAAATGAATTTAAGTTTTTATTCGCAATTTTTTTTTGCAGCTCAAAACTCGTTTTTAAGCTACTTATGTAGTTGTTAAACTTGTATTAAAAATACTTATTTATATTCTCATTCAATGTTAAAGCAACAATTCCTTGTTAAATTTTTAATTGCTTCGTGCTAGTTAATCAGTATGTTTAGAAACTCTAAAATGACTTTCAATTATTCGCAAAAAAATAAGTTTAAGAGAAAGTGATTTTTAAAAGAGATTTCAACAAAATTTGTGTTTATTGTAGCATTTAAGAAAGACTAGTTCAGCCCACATAAGTTGTATGCGTTCTGACAATATTCTATTCGATTTTGCTTTGAAAGTATTTCACAACAAATTTTAAAACTCTTATGTATTTACTTTACATAAAGGTACCCATCTCTGGATAAAATTTTAAAAAGTATATAAAATTTTAAAAATATTGTAAAGCTCTGTAAAAGACAGACAGGAAATGAGTTACTCTTTATTTTAAAACAGCGCCATCTGTTGCGCAAGATTGCTTAAAATATACCGCTTTCAAAAATAAAAATTCCTTAAAGTATGCAGTACCTTTAAATCGGTAAAAAAAAATCGGCGAACTTTCACTAATTTTTCTCCATTTTCTCATAAGGTAAATTTTAAAATTTATAAAAAACTAGCGGACCCGGTCCGCGTTGCTGGCCCTAAGCAAACATTAGTGTTGTATTCAGCGATGCCAACTTAACTCTTTTTCCGCTACTGTTAGCTCTATTTGACTACCTCTAACGCGAAAATTTTCCCTTCAGCACTTTTTCAGAAAAAAGAGCAATTTTCTGTGGCGCCACCTCTCAGAAATTAATCGCACCAATTTACAATCCTTCATCGGCTCATTCGCAACAACTTTGCTAAAGATCATAGCATGATCAATTGCACAGTTTACGATTTAATTCGTTTTGACTAATTTTCTATGGCGCCACCTGTCGGAAATTAACACCACCAACTTAGGAAGCAGCGTCGGCTCATGCACAACAACTTTGCTAAAGATCATACCATCATCAAATGCATAGCTTACGATTAATTAATTTTGAATAATTTTCCGTGGCGCCAAGTCGGAAGTTAATCGAACCAACTTAGAAACCTTCGCCGGCTCATGGGCAACAACTTTGGTTAAGATCATAACATGATCAAATGCATAGTTTACGATTCTATAAAGGATATACAAACATACAGACAAACATTAATTTTTTTATATATAGATTATAAAATTCTTAAAATTATTGTAAAGCTTTGTAAGAGGTGTTTAAAATATTTTAATAACAATGTAATTCCACAAAGTAAAAATACAATTTGTATTCAACTGGCGCCATCTGTTGTGTAATAGTAATATAAAAATTAAAAGAAAAGTGTGTTGAAAATGTAACCGTGTTGAAAAATACCGTGTTGACCATATCCCAGTTTTAAACCAAAATTTGTAGTACCTTTAAACCGGAAATTGCGTTTTTCACTGCTTTTTCTAATTTTTCTCCTTTTTCTCTTGGAAATAAGATTTTTTTTGTACCCTCAAAGTATCCTATATTGAGATCAGGACTCTAAGGTACCTCCTCACAAAATTTTGTTAAAATCCATCCAGTAGTTTTTAAGTGATGCGAACACAAACGAAAAGCAGTCAGACAGCTAGAAGGATATGAGTTACTATTATTATATGTATAGGTTTTAATAAAATACTACAAATAGTTTAGAAAAACACAGAGTAGTACCTCCCATATAAAGTAAAAAATAATTATCCTGTATCTAGAGAACAACAATAGCTAGCGCCTTGGAGTTTCGCACCATTAACCACCACATTAACGTACATAGTCAAGCTAAAAACAGACTGAATTGGAATAGTGGACGTGGTAACTCTCATACAATGGGAAAAATTATTATAGTGTTCCTGGCGAACTAAAATAGATAGAGCTTTGAAACTTTTGCACAAGTAACCCCTATGGTAATGTGCATAGTCTACAAAAATACAGAATGAATTGGGACAGTAGGCGTGGTACCTCCTATACAAATGAAAAATTATTATCGTATACATAGAGAACTGTAATAGGTATGGTCTTAAAAATTGGTACAAGTAACCATCATACCCATGCGTGTACTCCAGAAAAACATAGACTGAATTGGGATAGTGAGCGTGGTAACCCCATACAAGGTAAAAAAATATTATCCTGTATCTAGAGAACTGCAAGAGGTAGCGCCTTGGAATTTTGCATCAGTAACCCCCATATTAAGACACATGGCGTAGAGAAACACAGACTGAATTTGAGTGGAGGGCGTGGTACCTCCTACACAAAGTAAAAAATTATTATCGCGTACCTAGAGAACTACATTAGGTATAGTCTTGAAACTTTGCACAAGTAACCCTCATACTAATGTGCATAGTCTAGCAAAATACAGATGGTACTGGGACAGGGGGCTTGGTATCTCCCAAACAAAGTATAATATTATTATCGTGTTAATACGCATATTCTAGCAAAAAAAAAAACAGGTTGGTTGCAACGTACCTGGGATAAATTACACAGTGCAACACGGAAAAAAATAACCATATACGGACACGACTACGTGATAAAAGACCAAAAAAAAGACCCCTGTCTCCCAGTTTTGCCCAAAGTCCTCCAGGTTTTTTTTTATGGGCCCTCAAAGATGTGGGGCCTCGATGTCATTTTTGCAAAAAAATTATCATTTGCTCAAGCTCATATTTTGCAAACCTTTTGAAATTTTGATATACTCTCTGAGGCAAAGTTGTAGCTCTTGTCATAACGGTCAAAATCGCAAAAAACTTTAAAAAATTCAAATTTTTTTACCTTTTTTCCCCTGTTCAGGTCCATAGGTAGCAAACCGTTCAAAATTCAAGGAAACAATCAACTACAAAAATGAACCAAGGATCAAAAAACAGATTGGATAAACTGAAACAGATAAACTGAAATATTTTTGACCTGAGAATAGCGTGCGTTTGCGAGTTAAAGCTTGGCCATACCTTTCTTCCAAGTGTTTATTGTATTTTTTGTGGATGGGTGTAGCGAAGCGCATCGGGGATAGCTAGTTATAAATAAAAATTGAAAATTTATGCAAATTCACAAAGAAAAAAAATAGCTTAATTTTTTTTTTAATATTTTTACAAAGAAAAAATCAAACTAGAGTGGCCTACACTCAACTTTACCATACCCAATGGAAGCAGATATTTTTATGAATATATTACATAAACAATAAAAGTTCAAAATTTATTTGAATCGAAAAATTTATTATTTTCGTTTTGGGGTGTTAAGTAAACTACCCTTGCCCCTTCCCGTCTATGCCCAAAATTTATACAGCTCTTCATGTCCATAAACCAAAGGCACATACTGAATTTCATTTCGATATGTCATACCGTATGACCTGTAGGGCGTTTACAAAATTTGGGTGTAAGTAAACTACCCCTTGCCCCTTCCCGATTATGCCAAAAATTTGCACATTATCTCCATATACCAAAGGCACATACGAAATTTCGTTTTAATATGTCGTACGGTATGACCTGGGGGTAAGGAAACTACTACCTACATACTACCCTTGGCCTCTCCCGATTATGCCCAAAAACTATTCAGCTCTTAATCTCCATATACCATCGCCACATACTAAATTTCATTTCAAACGGTATGACCTGTACAAACTCCACAATAATAGTGGCATACAAACCCACCCACAGACATTATAGCGAAAATAGCCAAAATGGATTCAGGAGACCTCAAAACGTATAAATCCGTCAAAATCCTGACCTCGATTTTTTCATGATTACTATACTTTGCCTTATATGTACTACGTATGGTAAAGTAAAAATAAAACAGTAAAATCGGTTGACGAAGAAAACAATTAATTTTGTTTTTCATGATTCTAAAAACTAAAAACAAACATATAATGTTTGCTTTCAATCATTCTATGGTTATATATAAAAATTAACATATTTTAATATATTATTATATGAATTTTATTTGAACTATTTTTGAATTAATAAATTAATTATTTAGGCTTAAGTTCTTATTTATAAAAAGATAAAGAATAATTAGATACCAGCAAAGCAGAATGCATTTTCTAGACAGCTATGTCCCTCATCAGTACTCTTTGTATCAATCTACCCGGTAGTTTCAATTGTTATTAATTTTCTATTTATACAAACTTATTAAAGAAATAGAATATGAGAAATTTAAATTTTACATTATATTTCATAGGAGATAGAGCTTTTTTGAAATTCTTTTACACTTGTAAACTCTATTTTCTATTTATATTATACTACCAAGTAAACATTTTTTCTTTATTTTTATTTTTTTATATATTTTCTTTTATTTGAAAATGCTATATATTTCTCATATTCTATTTCTTTAATAAGTTTGTATAAATAGAAAATTAATAACAATTGAAGCTACCGGGTAGATTGATACAAAGAGTACTGATGACGGACGTAGCTGTCTAGAAAATGCATTCTGCTTTGCTGGTATCTAATTTTTCTTTATCTCTTTATAAATAAGAACTTAAGCCTAAATAATTAATTTCTTAATATATTATTATTATTATTATTATTATTATTATTATTATTATTATTGTTATTATTATTGTTATTATTATTAATATATTATGGTTAAAAATAATACATTATTTTGAAATTATTATTTTATTATTATAGAAATCTGATTGTGTCTTGAAGTTTAGTAAAAATTATATAGTTATATTTAACCATGTTAGAAATTTTAACCAAAATTTGTTTGGTTATATTGACCAAACTAATGTTAAAAACAACTAACATTTTTTTCTTGGCAACCATATATTGTTACAGAGAACATAATGTGGTTGCTGTGATCAATCTACAACCATATTTTTTTATCTGCCTCAATCTTAGCTTAAAGTAAGTTTTTTTTTTTTGATTTTCAAATAAGTTTTTTGCGTGTTGGAGTTTTGAGAGTAACTTAAAGCTGCATTTATGATTTCTATTTTTTCTATTTTATAAACATATTTTTGTAATTATTTTTATGCCTTAGAGTTATTTGTGTAAATTAATCTTCTTGACTTTTAGTTTTAATCAGCTCTTAATGTAAACCATTGCTTATTAATCTTTTATTCTACCCTTTTTGCTCTTTTTACTTGCAGGTAATTTAAACTTAACAATCTTTCTGTGATGATTAATAATCATAGGTTTTGTGCTTTCGGAATACAATAAATGTATTTGACTGTGAGTATAAAACAAAAGCACAAAATAATATTTATTTAAAACTCAAATAAAGGCAACAACAAAAAAAAAAAGAAATTATTTATTACTTTTTACCGTTCTGCAACTATTTGCAATTAGTAAGGCTAAAGAAATAACAATGTTTCCCTCCCTGGCTTAGTTGATTTTCTAAAACGAAACGATAAAAAAAATCCTGTAAATTTTCTCATAATTTTTCTATTAAACAAAGAAATAGACAACAGTATAAAAGCTGGGAAAAATATATAATTTATAGACTTTGTATTAAAAATAGAGAGAAAAAGAATTGAATCTAACAAACTGGAACGACAGCTTCCATACTTTAACCATTAACACATAGTTTCGAATTGAAAAAAAAAAAAAAAAATAAAACCAATATTAGAAAACAACTCGGTATTCTGTTGAGAAAAATAGCGATTAGAAAACTTGTTTTGTTTTGTTGTATTTTTCTTCATTGTATTTTATTTTTCTCTCTTTCATGTTCGTTGCATGTTTGTATGAATGGATGAATTCGAGTCTATTTCATTGTTGATTAACAAGTATAAATTGAAAATGTGTTGATAAAGCCGTAGGACCTTATTGAAATGACCGCAAGTCATTTAGAAAAGTGGTTGTTTGTAGTTGTTGCTGTTGTTGAGCTTAAAAAAAAAGTGACACAAAGGGACAAGGAAGCAAAGGGTTCATAGTTGTTAGTCAACTTTTCTACACAACTCTAATGACTTTTGCAACACAAAGTATTTTATTAATAAAATACTAGAGATTTTTAAGAAAATAACATAAACATTTTCGAAAGAGTTGTCAATAGTCGGCCGAACCGAATTATGTGTACCCTTAAGTAAAGAGTAAAATAAAGGAAAAATATTGTAGAAAAAAAAAATTAAAAAAATATTTGCCCTGAAATCACACAAAAAAGTTTTAATTTATATTTTTTAAAAAATAAAGGGTGTTTTTTATAGAGGTATAGAACTTTAAGTTGCAATAAAACAACGATGGATTATGCGATTGACATGAATTTTATTTATCCGAAAGATAATCTTGTGGCATTACATTTTAAATATGATTTCTGGCATATGACCGCCACGGCTGGCGCGGATGTAGTCCAATCTGGACGTCCAATTTTCGATGACTTTTTCCAACATTTGTGGCCATATATCGGCAATAAAACGGCGAATGTTGTTTTCAAAATGGTCAAGCGTTTGTGGCTTATCCGCATAGACCAATGACTTTCAATAGCCCCACAGAAAGTAGTCTAGCGGTGTTAAATCACAAAATCTTGGAGGCCAATTGACAGGTCCAAAACGTGAAATTAGGCGGTCACCAAACGTGTCTTTCAATAAATCTATTGTGGCACGAGTTATTTGCAAGCGTTGTTCAGGCGTGAGTCTATTCATGATGAATTGCCAAACCAAACTGAAAATAAATCACTTGACAGCTGTTAAATCGGTAGCCATCTTGAAAAGTAATGCCAACTTATAGTTCTATACCGCTATAAAAAACACCCTTTATATAAAACTCTTTTTTAAAGTTTAATAACTCAAACGGATTCTTGTTTAATTACTTATTCGAGATATTTTATATAAAATCCCAGCGATCTTTTGTTTTAAATTTGATATGTAGCGATTTTTTCCATTTAAGTGGTTTTCTGGACGATATTTTCTTTTTGTTTTCACTGTTTTATGAAGATAAAATTGTTCAAAACTTTTTTTTTATTTATTTAACTTTAACTATTTCTTGTATAGTAATTGATTCCAGAAATATTTTGTTTTATTTTTGATTTTTTCGGTTTTAACGTTTTTTTTCTTTTAAGCGATTTTTGAGATAGACAGACTCCTTTAAAAAAAATAAAAAAAAAAATAGAAATTTATTTTTTAATTATAATAATTTAAACTATTTCTTGCAAAATTTTGATTCGAGAGATTTTATTACAAATTTCTTAAAATCAATTTAAGTGATTTTTTTGTGAAGAAGTGTCGTCATCCTTTATATAAACAAAAATATTTTTTTAAATTGATAATTTTACTGTAATTACTGATTCAAAAAATTTTATTAAAAATCCCAGAGATCTTTTGTGTTAATTTTAAAGATCTTTTCTATTTAAGTGATTTTCTCCACTATATTTTTTGTGATTTGAATCCTTAGAAAATAAATATATAGAAAATATTTTTTATTTTAATAATTTAAACTTTTTCCTGTATAATTACTGGTTCCACAGCTTTTATTAAAAAGCCCACAGGTTTTTGGTTTAATTTTGATGTTTTAGATTTGAGCGATATTTTTCATTTAAGTAATTTTTTCTTAAGTGATGAGACTTTTTTTAAAATAAAACGTGGTGATACTTTTTTTTAATTTTAAATATTTAACCTGTCTCTTCTGTAATTACGGATTCGAGAGATTTTATTAAAAATCCCAGAGATTTTTTATTTGAATCTTGATTTTTTTAGATTTTTGGATTTATGCGATTTTTTCTATTTAAGTGATTTTTTGGATTATATTTTTTGTGATTTGACTCTTTAACAAAAAAAATAATTTTTTTTTTATTTTTATAATTTTAACTATTTCTTGTAAAATTACTGGTTCCAGAGATTTTATTATTAGTAATTCTTCAGTTTTTTTTTTTTGTTTAATTTCGATTTTTTTGATTTGAGTGATTTGTTTCAATTAAGTATTTTTTCTTTTTGTGAAAATAAAAATGGTGTTACTTTTTTTTATTTTAATAATTTAACCCATCTCTTCTATAATTACGAATTCGAGAGATTTTATTAAAACTCCCAGAGATTTTTTATTGAATTTTGATTTTTTTAGACCTTTAAATTTTAGCGATTTCTCTACTTAAATGATTGATTGTCACGATTTTTTTATTTAATATAAAGATAAAAATTTATTTTAATATAGATTTCATAATATTTTTTGTAATGGGGCAAAAATGTCCACTCGTACAAGAGCTCTATATGTACATGTAAGGCTAGATTAAAATTGCGGGTTGGCAAGTATTCAGAATTAGCCAAGTTTCTAGCAGACATAAAATCTAACTAGCAGCCTGTTACCGGCCACCGAGGAGGTAAAAACTGAACAACTACAGTTTTTTTTTTCATAAAGACAATATTTTTTGGTGATTTTTTCTTAATTTAGGCGATTTTACTGTTTTTTTTTTAATATATATTTTTAAATTTAAATAATCTTTTAAAAAAATTATTTTTAAATTTAAATAATATTTTTTAAAAAATTATTTTTAAATTTAAAGAATCTTAAAAAAAAATATTTTTTTCATAATTTTTCTTCTTTGGATGGTAAAAGATTTTTTCCAGACTTTTGTATTATTTTTTCAGGTTAGGCGATTTTTCGGAACATTTACGTTTAAAGAAATCTACTAATGGTAATTGGTTTCTTTAAATGGTATTTGACCGCTCAGTTAAATTTTCCAAATTTTTTTTTTCGCTTTTAGTCGTTTTTGAAAAATTAGTGCTTTTTTATAAATTTACCAGCTATCCCCGGTGCGCTTCGCTACACACATCCACAAAAAACACAATAAACAGAAAAGCATGACCAAATTTTAGGGCAAAAAGACATGCTATTCGGAAGTCAAAAATTTTCCCATCCAACCTGTTTTTTGCTAGACTATACCAATTCAGCCTATGTTATTCTAGAGTATCCGCATGGGTATGGGGTTTACTTGTACCCACTTTGAAGAACATACCTATTATAGTCCTCTATATACACAATAATAATTTTTCACTTTGTATGGGAGGTACCACGCCTACTGTTCCAATTCATTCTGTATTTTTGGCAGACTATGCGCCTTAGCGAACCAATACACATACATAGACCGTTTGTACGTAAGAACCTTGGTATTGACGTCACCTTTCATATAAACTTTGCAGAAACAAAATCGGTTCACGCATTCCAGAGAACATCAATTTCTAACAAAATGCAACTTCTTTTTTATATATATAGATTTATTTTAGGCGTTTTTTATATTGGCGATTTTTTTTATATCTATTTTTTTAATTTATTTATTTTTATTTTTTATCTCTCTTAAGAAGAAACCAAGGCAAACAGAAAGATATGATTTGTAAAATAACAAAAGGGATAACGAACTAATATAACCTCTTAACACTCAGTGTAGGGTGTATGAAAAAGAAGAAAATTAAAATTTTCAATCTTTGTCTATTGAAAATAGGATCAGTATCTATTTATGCCTGTGCTTGAGGCAGGGTTGAATAATATTTTCTTAAAGATGCAAAAGGGGTTGCTTAACGTTCATCGCTAGTTTTTATTTAAAAGGGTTCATTACTTGTTTTCCCTAAAAAAGACACTAAAAATAAAATATGCCTACAAAAATCCCAAGGGAAGCTGTATATGTTAACACAAATTTTCTCAAATTTCAAGTTTTGTTAAAAACCCTAAATACATTTTTTTTATCTAAAAATCTATTTATTACACATTTTTGGGTAATTTTAATAGACTTTTTGTTGGTTGTCTAAATAAAAAAATAAAAATATTGAAGGTCATGTGAACTTTTTTAATTAGGATGAATTTTATTTCAAAGCTTTATTTGCAAAGCTTTCTTTTGTACTCAAGGCATTTCTTTTAAACTTGTTAAGCTAATTTTTTTATTTATTTTCTTTTCTTTTTTTTTGTCATCAATAACTTAAAATCCAAATATTTATTTAGACAGACGAATTTGCAAGAGCAACAAGACCTTAAAAAGGTCAATAATTTATTTTAATATGATTTTGATATGGGACACCCCTTTTATGACCTTTTTTTTTTTTGCTGTTCGCTTAGAAGTGTGTGTGTTAAGAGTTCTTTGTTTCTGCTGTGCAACCAACCCTCAAAATATATTTCTAAATTTTTATTCAATCTCTGGCAAACGTTTCTCTGTCAGTGGTCACATTTCAGTCGCGTGTCCCATATCGGAATAAATTTCTATTATGCAGGGATGCTTTCACACACACACACACACACACAGCCACATACAATGTGATATTTATGCAAATTTATTCACACATACTCTTCAAAGTTTTCTATTACAACATATAAAATTTCATTTTAATGTTTTCTCTACAATCCAATTTGTCTTGTAGTTTTTCATTCATGTATTCAGTCATTTATTTATTCATTCAGCCAGTCGCTACTCCCTTTGCATTGGGACATTGTTTCTTACAAGTCGTTCATTGTAGTCGCAAACGAGTATGATAGTATGCTTAATATAATCAGACATATATAAAATAATAAACATAAATTCTGATATTTCATGACTGTTATATGAAAGAGTTTTTGTTAAAGTCTGGAAGAATTTTTTCTGCACGTTTTCTAAGGTCAAGTCGCCTAAGTTTTATGGCCTTAACAGGGCAGAGGTTAAATTTAAGGGACAATTTTATTTAATGTTTTACATCAATTTCCTTTGACGGCTTAAAAACTTGTTTTATTCTGAAAGACGTTTAAATACTAATTCTAGAAAACTAGCATCTGTTTAATAAAACGGTGTAAAGATTTAAATTCAGCGTCCCAGCAGAAACAATTTTTGGTCATCCAGACCAAAAGCATGTACATATATTTGCATAATTAATTGAAAAAAGCTTTTTATGATTTAAAGTTTTTATTAATCTATACATTGGAAAGCTTGTGTATGCTTTTGTTAAAATTTTTAGCTTTGAAGTCGCTTAGATGAAAAAAAAATTGATAAGCTGAACTTTTACCATAACTATGAAGAAAAGGCACTTAAATCTATGACAAGCTTTTCCAACAAAAGCTTTTTTTAAAAAAATATATATATATATTTAACCTCTATAGACTGTTGGTAGAGCGCTAGTCTTTCAGTCTAAGATTTGCGAGTTCGATGCCCGCCAAAGATTCTTAGTATTTTCTGCAGACAAGCAAAAGCTAAAAAAAATTAAAAAAAAATGTTAAAAGCCGTTTAGCTGTTTATCAATTTCCTGAGAGCGCTTTTTTAACTTTTGCAAATAAATTGGAGTTATAAATTAATTTATCATATTCAAAAAGAATATTTTTAAATTATAAACTTACAGACCAAAAGTTTTATTTGCCTCCAACATTTAGGTTTGATAGCTTTCGGTAATTTTAAGTCTTAAACTTTAAAAACGAAAATTGTATAGCCTTTTAAAATAAAATATATGGTGGCAGACTTCTTTAAATTATTTATTAACTGGAAAATGTAGAGATTTAAATGTTGTGCTTTTAAAATCTACAAAAGCTTTAAAAGCTTTTGTTAAGATTTTAATATTTTTGTTATTTTATATAATAACATATATCAAAGTATATTTTCAAAAGCTAATCTTTTAAGCTTTAAAATCTTTATGTATTGAAAAATGTTTACATTAAACCTACGAAGCTTTTAAACCTACAAAAGCTTTAAAAAGCTTTTGTTAAAATTTTAATATTTTTCTAATCCAATATAATAACACATATAAAAGCATATTTTGAAAAGCTTATCTTCTAAGCTTTTTAATTATAACCTGAAAGCTCTTAAAAGCATAAATTTAATTTTTATATCTTCAATTTCATTCGTGTAAATATTTTGTGTTTTCAAAAGATTCAACATATACCTCTTTTGTGGGTTTTAAATTGTTAATGGATACAAAAGTTTCGTAAGCATTTCATGCAGGAGGAGGAATCTTGCTTCACTTAGCCGAGCAGTAGAAGAATAGCGCAAATATTTATATATATATTTTCGTGAAAATTTTTTGTTGGCTTGCATCTATTTAAATGTTAAGCTTTTTTAACGGGCTTCCCGAATCATCGATTTAACAATATTTCTAGGAGACGATGTCACTTTGACTTCTACATTTTCTTTAATTTTCTTGTTTCCTTTTTATAACAAATGCAAATAATACATGACTTGAGTTTTATTAACATTTTAGCAGATATTAGAAATTTATGTCACCATATTTATAATTTAAACTTTCTAAACCTCAAGCTTTAAAAAGCTTAAGCTCATTTCTAAACTTTTTCTAAGCATTTTTTCTTAAACATTGCTAACAACATTTTTTTGGGCTTTTGATTTTCTAAAAAAGGTTATTGAAAATTGTTTAAAAAAATTAAAAGATAATTTTAGCTATAAAAGCTCTTTATTAATTGACAGTTTGCTTTAAAAATGACACTAAAAATTGTTGTATAATGTGTCGTTAACTATTTGCTTTTGTGTTTTTAAAAGTGTTGATTGTTTGTTGTTTGATAATAATTTAAACAGAAAAGTCTGGGAGCTTAAAAGCTGGATATTTATAAAAGCTTTTTTTAAGAAGCTTTAATTTAAACTAAAACCATTTATTTACAATTTTTTTTGCTTGCAAATATGACAATAAATTGTTGTTTTAGGTTCTTTCTTCCTTGCAATATTTTCCAATTTTGTTTTACCTTTAGCAAAGCTCATTAAAGCTACATTCTTAAGCATTAACTTAAATTTCTTGTCATTTATAGCCAATAACCTTAAATCGGACACCAAGTGTTCCTATTTCTTAATAACTTTATTTTTTCTTTCCTTCTTATTCTTGTTCCTACTTTACCATTGTTTAGACCCTTGATTTACTTATTTATCTATTGGTGCTTTGCTTTGTACAATTTTAATTGGATTAAAAATAGAATTTTCCAATTGTAATGTTATACTTTGTGAGTGAGAGTGCGAATGTGAGTGGGTGGTGGTGGTGGTAGAGAAATGTGTGTTATTAATTGGCTTACAATAGATAGCGGAAGTTTTTCTCTCTTTATTAAGTATTTTCTATTTTCCATTTTTGTATTGTCTTCGTTGGTCTATATCCCATCATTAATATTTTAAACCAAATATCAAATTTCAATACGCAAGTTGTTATTGTTAAGTTTTCCTTTTTTTCAGTTGTTTCTTGTTAAGTACCCTACATATGGAAGTGTTAGGTTAGATTAGCTAATAGTGTTAGTTAGAATTATAGAAAACACATGTAGAGCTATTGGTTCAGCTCTCTCACCTTACAACTATTTTGAGCCCTATTTAATGCGCTTGCACACTATGCCTGCATCTAACAAATCATTTAAGTTATCAGGTTATCTGATGTTAATTTCTTTTTTCCACCAAGCCCGTACAGATGCGTTAAACATTTACATCAGGCCATGAAGACGTAATCTGACGTTGGTCTTAACACTAGACGACTCAAAATACGGCAACGATCGTGTTTATATGACTCAATTTTACTCAAAATATATAAATAAACTCTTACTAAAACTTCCTTAACTTGGCTTAATATCATCAGATTTTATTCTTTTCCTCACAATAGTTGAAAGACTTTTAGATCCTTTAAATTTCATATTTTTGTTAAAGCATTCTACATATTGAATATAATTATCCTCCCTGCTATTTAGTGTCAAAGAAATATTTTATTTTAAACCAAGCATACATATGTACATATATGCTTTAGGAGAAGTCATAAACCTCCCATGTATTTAGTTTATACTAAAACAAATGTACCCATAGATTCCAATCACACAGAAATATAAATGAGAAAATGTGCTTTGCACAGCTTGAAACAAATAAACGAACAACTGAGTTTATTTTATAGTTAAATTTTATAATAATTTGTAGTGTGTTTCGTCCTTGTTTTTGTTGTTTATGTTGCCTTGACTTGAGTGTACTGTACACTATAGCAATATTACTGAAATATAAATTTGACCCAAAAGTGACGGCATATGTACACTCAGAGAAATGTTCTGTTATTGGTGGGTATAAATAAAATAAATTTTATAATAAATATAAACAAATATCTATACATCTGTATATATAATAAAATAATAACTCATTTCTAGACTGTCTGTCTGTCCTTCTTTTTTTGTGTTCGCATCACGTAAAAACTACTGGTTGGATTTTTAGTATCCTGATTCCACTATAGGATTGTTATACTCTCATTTCCAAGAGAAAGTGAAAAAAAGCAGTGAACAAACGCAATTTTAAACACTATTGCGTGACATTAGGCGCCTATTGAATAAAATTTGTATTTGATTTGTATTTTTACCTGCGGAAATACGTTGTTGTCTAGTATTTGGTATCAAATACTTTCAAAGCAAAATCGAGCAAAATATTTTCAGGACGCCTACGACGTGGGACGTAGTCTATACTTATAATAAAATAGTCACTTTTTAATTGTTTGAATGTCTTTTTGTCTACGTTCGCATCACGTAAAATATACTGGATAGATTTTAACAAAATTTTGTAAGGAGGTACCTTAGTATCCTGATTCCAATATAGGATACGTATTTTCAAGAGAAAGTAGAGAAAAAGCAGTGAAAATATGTCGATTTGTTGATACTGATTTAAAGGTACTACATACTTTAAGGCATCTTTTATTTTGGAAAGCGGGATATTTTAAACAAGGTTACGCAACAGATGGCGCTGTTTTAAAATATTGACAAAATCTGAATTGAAAGCGGGATATTTTAAGCACGGTTGCGCGATAGATGGCGCTGTTTTAAATAATGACAAAATATGAATGACTTACTGCCAAATAGCCAATTGAATAAAATTTGTATTTAATTTGTATTTTCACTTGGTGGAATTACATTGTTTTTAAAATATTTTTAACACCTTTTACAGAGCTTTACAATAAGTTTTGAAATATTTTTTTATATAAATTTTAGAATTTTATACATGGATGGGTATATATAAATTTTCGAAACATAAAATCCCATTCATATTTATAGAAATTTCAATTTTTTTAAAATAAAATATATAAATTACGATAACATTTTGACAAAAAATGACCATAAAATTATTACAAAAAAAAATTTCTAAAAAATTTTTACTAAAAAAAATAGTACATTTTTTACAAGCATTTTCTATAAAATTAAAAAAATTTTAATTATTTAATATTATGCTAATTACCCATAACGTTTTATAATAAAAATGCAATTTATTTGTTGGGGGAAAGAGCTAGTCCCTATACGTATTTCACTGGTTGCTCAGGCCAGATCATCAGGAAACCTTTTTCCTAATTTTAGAGAAGCCAAAAATACTCTATAAGTAATAAAATTCTACAAAACACAATGAGAATTATGCATGTTAATAGAATAATATTACAGAATAATAAATCTTCAACAAAACACCAACAAACAAACCACGTTTTAATTTTTCCTTACTGTCCTTCTTCAATTGGACGGTTTTTTGCCATCACTGAATGCAGACGTAAGGTGTGATAAAAAGCATACACAAGTTGATTTTGTTCTCGCAAGAGAATCGAAAAAAACAAGTGTTGCCAAGGTTTGCACAAGCAGTTGCATATTCAGTTATAAATAAAATTTTTGGGAATTCAAATATTAATTATTTAATATTATGCTAATTACCCATAACGCTTTATAATAAAAATGCAATTTATTTGTTGGGGGAAAGAGCTAGTCCCTATACGTATTTCACTGGTTGCTCAGTTATTTTAAACAATCATTGTAGTTTTTGACCTGTTTAATAATTTTATATTTAAGTTTTTTAAGCTCTAAATCTTTTTTATAAAAATTTTATTTTTTTTATATTCTAATATTATTTTTATTTTATTTTTATATTCGATATTTCGCTACAAATTTGACTGACAAAAAATTTTTTCATTCATTAAATATTTTCATTCAATTAAATATTATAAAACTCTTTTTTTTGTCTGACTATGTCCCGTTAACCACTTGCACCTATTGTTTCTGCAACACATGCATTTGTTGTTGGGAGATTAAATAAAATGCACATTAAAATCTGCTGTGACTCTCTATTGTTGTTGTTGTTGTTGTTTTTTGTTCTCTTCGACATGAAAATGGCTGTATAAAACTATGCAGTCGTCAGAAACACAATTTTTAAAGTATTAACAAAATGTTTTAGAAACAAAAATTGCAAGTGTGGAACGGGACTATGCTACCCAATGGTGTAGCGAAATACCGAATAAAAAAAGAAATTGAAAAATTTTTATAAAAAAGACCTAGAGCTTAAAAAACTTAATTATAAAATTAGAAAAATTTAATAAAATTTTACCAAACAATTTCCAGTAAAATTTAATCAACAAATTTTATTGAAAATTTTTGTACAAATATTGTTGCAAATTTTTTGTTTTGTAAAATATTATAGAAATTTTGTTTTGGTGAAATTTATAGTAATTTTATGTAAATATTTTATTGTAAAATATTTGTAAAAATTTTATAGAAGATTTTTTTTAAATGTAATTGAAAATTTATTTTAAAAATTTTGTAGAAATTTTTATTTTTTTTTTTTAATTTTATTGATTTTTTTTTTAATTTTATAGAAAATGTTTTGTAAAAATAAATAAGCCCGATAGAACTTGAAATTGTAAAAAATAACACAAAAAATTAAATTGTAATCAATATTTTTTTTTATTCGAAAGATCAATACGTGACATTAACATTTGAAAATGATTTCGGGCATATCGGCACTGCGGCTGTTCTTGACGAAGCGCATTCTGAACCAAATTTTGGGCCACTTTTTCGAGCACTGCTGGACGTATGTCACGAATAACACGAACAATGCTGTCCTCCAAGGCGTCAATTGTTGCTGGTTTATCAGCATAAACCAGTGACTTCACGTAGCCCCACAGGAAATAATCGAGAGGTGTCAAATCGCACGATTTTGGAGGCCAATTGACAGGTCCATTTCTCGAAATCAACTTATCGCCAAATTTTGATTTCAATAAGTGGATGGTTGCGTTCGCCGTATGGCACGTAGCGCCATCCTGTTGAAACCACATCTCCTCCGGATCAATGTCATCCATATTTTCAAACAAAAAATCATTGATCATGGTGCGGTAACGATCTCCATTGACCGTAACGCGAGCTCCGGCCTCATTTTTGAAGAAATAAGGTCCGATGATGCCACCAGCGTGAAATCCGCACCAAACGGTGCATTTTTCTGGATGTAATGGAGTCTGTAGGGTCTCTTGTGGATTGGTCTCACTCCATATGCGGCAATTTTGCTTATTAACAAACCCGTTAAGCGTTCTGATGGACGATTATGTAAGCCATAAAAATGACGAAGTCGTCTATAAGTTGCGCGAATCGACGACTGATTTTCAAAGTAAATTTGGATAATTTCGTAGCGTTGTTCAAGCGTGAGTCTATTCATGATGATTTGTCAGAGTATACTGAAACAAATAAAAAAATGTTTCATCAAATTTTAATTTTTTGTGTTACTTTTTACAATTTAAAGTTCTATCTTGCTTAAAAAAACACCTTTTATTAATGCAAATTGTTTTGTGAAAATTTTATAGTAATTTTATTTGTAAAAGTTGAATTTTCTACAAATATGAATTGAAATTGAAATTGAACTTGATGTTTCTAAAACTGAATTCGAAGTTTATAAAATTGAATTTGAAGTTAAAAACCTTTATATATAAATAATGGGAACGTAAATTAAAATGAAGAAATTATAAATAAAACATACATATAAACATATGTACATATAAAGGCTTGGTTATGACTTTCGTGAAAAAAATAAAACCGTTTAAATATTTTATAAATTTCTTTTATTCTCCATAAGTTCCCTTTTAAATAAAGCTGATCATATCAATTTCTGGTTCGATATTGTATTTAACTTCTTATTAAATCATTGACATACTTAGTCCTTTTGTAATACAAATAATCGCACACACACAAACACAAATACGAAATACAAATCTTGCCAATAAATTATTAAGGAGACGAAAAGAAATGAAATAAAGCAAAAAGAGCCTTAAGGTAAAACAATATTTTCGATGACCCTTTTTTAGTCGTCAGCCTTTATTTTATTTCAAAGTGACTAAGCTTGTGTGTATGTGTGTGTGTGTGTGTTTGTGTTTGTGTGACAAAAACATCATTTCCAATCGACTAAAACATGAAACACCTGTCAAAAACATTAAATTGATTGAAATAAACGGAAAAAAGGAAAATTTTAAATTTATCTTTTTTCTGTTGCTGCAAGAAAGTTTGTATGGCTGCTTTTACAACGAATGAAATGGCGACCAAGTGAAATGAAACATTTTGCTTTAGAAAGCGGTCAAGAACATTCAAATGATGACATAATCTTTTTAATTTAACAACAACAACAAAAAAACCCCAAACCACAAATGTTCCAAATTTGACAATAAAGATTTGACAAAGAAATATTTCACGAATAATAAAACACACCCTCTAAGAAACCTTAGATTTTGTGTAAAAAAATATTAAAAAGTTAATATTTGTTGTCTTTGGCTCTAATACATGCGGTTCAATTAAAATTGGACTTAACAAATCAATGAATAGTTTTTGTCGAATCAACTTTTGTATAGCAGCAGATTGACCATAGAAACTCTCCCTTTTCTAAGAATGTATTTACGAATCCTTTAACTGTAAGGTTTAGCACGGTCTGGCAATCACATTCAGTAAGTGTTTGCCTGTGGTTACTAGTTAAGTGCAGTGGCTGGCGCTTATATTGCACGGCTGACGAAGTTGTTTAGCTATTTATATTTCAGCATCGTGAACGTTCAAAAAAATTATCGTATGAATAAACGATAATTTCGCTTCACAGCGTATTCGTTTAAACAAAAGAAATATATAATTTACGTTTTTTTATATAATAGTACGAGTATTCAATAATTCCGTTTACATAATAGCAGCGGAAATTTATGGTCGTAGTCGTCAAATGTTCTATTCAATTTATTTCTAAAAATACTACCCCAAAAGTACCGATTTACTACTTTTGTGTATTGAGTACTCAAAAAAATTATTAAGTATCGAGTGACCGGTACCCACTACTCACTGCTTTGCCATCACTATTCTTTACCATGCATTTTTGCGAATGTGCTTTTCACTCGGAATAAGGCTCATTTTGTAAAAAGTTTACTTCTGTGCCCCAGACTTATTAATAAAAAGTTTTAAGAAACATAATTCTGGTATAAATTGCACTTCTAATAGCGGCCTCCGCTGTCAACCTTCAACTGTCAAAAGTAAATTTAACATTTGAAAGAATAGGAAATTTAAAAATTCCTATTATCTACCTTCTGAACATCCCTCTTGGTCATTTTTGAAAAATAAAATTCCACGTCTTGACGAATCATAAAATATTTATATGATAAAATAATTCCTTTTAATTTCTAGAACATCCCTCGTACTTTAATTTAAAAGAAAAATTGATAAAAAAATTTCGTATTAATTTTTGAACATCCCTCGTACTTATATAATGAAATATAAATTCAACGGCACATAAAATGTTTACGTGCTACAAACATATCATATTTATTTTTGAACATCTCTCGTGCTTAAATTTTGATGATAAATTCCACGGCATGATGAATCATAAAATGTTGACAGGATAAAAAAAAAATTTGCCATTCATTTTAAATTTCGAATTTAATTCCACGGCATGATAAAAAAATTTCTATTAATTTTTAAACATACCTCGAACTTAAATTTTGAAGATAAATTACATGCATTGCATATATTAAAGAATATTGACATCATACAAAAAATTCCCGTTCATATTTGAAAACCCCTCGTGTTTAAATTTTCATGATAACTTCCAGGGCATTGTGAATCATAAAATCTAGACAGGATAAAAAAATTCCTATTAACTTTTTAACATTCCTCGAACTTAAATTTTTAAGTTCTTTTACATAATTTGACGAATCATAAAATTTTAAAATGATAAAAAAATTCCTTTTAATTTTAAAACATCCCTCGTACTAAAGTTTTAAAGATAGATTTCACGACATGACGAATCATAAAATATTGATTTGATAAAAAAATTTCCTATTAATTTTTGAATATTCCTCGTACTTATATAAAGAAATAAAAATTCCACGGCATGGCGAACATAAAATGTTTACGTGCTAAAAACAAATAATATTAATTTTTGAACACCCCTCGTATTTAAATTTCTATGATAACTTTCACGGCATGATGAAACATAAAATGTTGACGTGATAAAAAAAAAATCCTATTAATTTTTGCACATCCCTCGAACTTAAAATTTAAAGATAAATTGAATAGCCTGACGAATCATAAAAAGATAACGTGATAAAAAAATTCCTATTAACATTTGAACATCCCTCCTACTTAAGTTTGAAAGATAAATTCCACGACTTGACGAATCATAAAATGTTGACGTAATAAAAAGTTTTATTAGCCGTTTACGATAAAAGTTATAAAAATGTAGCTTGTAGCTATTTCTTGTGGGTATTATTGACACTGTTTCTTATTTTTTATGAGGCTATTTAATGGCACGCTTTTATTTTTTTAGCTTGCGAAAACGATCAGATAATCCAAAGAAAACTTAATAATGTTACACATTTCCCATCAATGTTTATATCACTTGTACCACTGTGTAGCTACGAGGGTAATTTGGTGATTTTGTTTTTTTACTTTAAATAGAGTTATTTAATTAAATATATATTTTTTGGGCGTTTTATTTCCTTCCCATCTTAGTTTCCATTTAAGCTCCTCAAGGCTCTCTAACTTGAGCGTTTGTTTCAAAGATGATCTCTTTATTTGATCTAAATCTTTTGCCAACCAGCCATTTTCTCCAATTTAAAAACAGAAAATAGTCTCAAGGTTCAAAATTTTAGAGACTAAGGGATGGGGAAGCATTAGTGGATTAATGCCATAATTATTATACACGTGCCTTGTTATGATAGATTGTGGAATCCCTCACACGTAGTGGTTTATCATATCAATTAATATATTAATTAATGCAAATAGTGATGTACGCACCAGAGACTGACAAAAAGTACTTATAAAATAAATGAGTCAAGTATTTACACATATTTTTGGGTATTAGCTATACCCATACTTATAACACAGAAAATACCTACACATACATAGTGTAGTGGTGTAGTAGTAGTGTAGTAGTGAAATAAGTATGGATGTATTCAATACTTATAACAAACATTATTTATACACAACGAACTTACAAATGTATACGTAATGCATGTATGAGTACAACTGATTGTAGGTAGATAATGTGATGGGTATATGTCATACCCATACTTATAACTACCTAATACTTACAAGTATGGCAAAGTAGTTATAATACTCTAAGTATACTTATAATTTTAGGAATTGTGGGTATGAAAAGGTGTATGATGTTTGGCAATATTTTGTTTATAACCGAACATCGGTTAAGTATGGAAAACCAAAATAATTAGGATGAAGGAATAAACGTATTTTTAAATTGTGAAATAATATATGTAATGGGTGATTTTTTTGAGGTTAGGATTTTCATGCATTAGTATTTGACAGATCACGTGAGATTTCAGACATGGTGCCAAAGAGAAAGATGCTCAGTATGCTTTGACATTTCATCATGAATAGACTTACTAACGAGCAACGCTTGCAAATCATTGAATTTTATTACCAAAATCAGTGTTCGGTTCGAAATGTTCAAATGTGACAAATTTTGTTCAGCGATGAGGCTCATTTCTGGTTGAATGGCTACGTAAATAAGCAAAATTGCCGCATTTGGAGTGAAGAGCAACCAGAAGCCGTTCAAGAACTGCCCATGCATCCCGAAAAATGCACTGTTTGGTGTGGTTTGTACGCTGGTGGAATCATTGGACCGTATTTTTTCAAAGATGCTGTTGGACGCAACGTTACGGTGAATGGCGATCGCTATCGTTCGATGCTAACAAACTTTTTGTTGCCAAAAATGGAACAACTGAACTTGGTTGACATGTGGTTTCAACAAGATGGCGCTACATGCCACACAGCTCGCGATTCTATGGCCATTTTGAGGGAAAACTTCGGAGAACAATTCATCTCAAGAAATGGACCGGTAAGTTGGCCACCAAGATCATGCGATTTGACGCCTTTAGACTATTTTTTGTGGGGCTACGTCAAGTCTAAAGTCTACAGAAATAAGCCAGCAACTATTCCAGCTTTGGAAGACAACATTTCCGAAGAAATTCGGGCTATTCCGGCCGAAATGCTCGAAAAAGTTGCCCAAAATTGGACTTTCCGAATGGACCACCTAAGACGCAGCCGCGGTCAACATTTAAATGAAATTATCTTCAAAAAGTAAATGTCATGGACCAATCTAACGTTTCAAATAAAGAACCGATGAGATTTTGCAAATTTTATGCGTTTTTTTTAAAAAAAAAGTTCTCAAGCTCTTAAAAAATCACTCGTTAGTTCCATATATTTATAAAATACTCTAAGTTTATTTAGAGTATTTACATACTTGTACTTATTCCTACTCTGTATTTATATGTATGGACATAGCCAATACTTATCCAACTTTTACTTATACTTAGTTGTATTGCGAAAAATTATGAACAAGTATGCGAACACTTATTCTCTGCCTATAGTTGTAGTTATTTAAGTTGCAATTGATATGAGTATGTGTGTATGGTATGTTGTTTGAGCTGTAGCTATACACATTTATACATGTTTGGCCTCAAGTACTTAATAAGTACTAATAATTATACTTTTTTCATTCTCTGGTACCCACTCAGTTGAGATCGCGCACTTTAATTCTCCGATCGTCTAATATCATTCCATAGATTTTTTCCACTATTTGTGGAGTCATTTATGAAATTAATGGTTCAGAGTCCCCATTGTATTTATGAGGACTTTCTTTAGTTTCGGTAATGTTTTTAGGAAAAAGATAATGATTAATCAGCACACAAATTTCATTTCTTTCTATTTTAAAATTAAAGTGGATGTTCAAAATTCGACAGTAGTCCAGTTTTGTATAAAAACTAGCCCACACACGTTGTGTGCGTTCTACAAATATTTTCCTCGATTTTGCTTTGAAAGTAATCCAAACCAAATCTGAAGACCCTTACGTATTTACTTTATATAAAGGTACCCACCCTGGATAAAATTCTAAAATTTATATAAAATTCTAAAAAATTTTGTAAAGCTCTGTAAAAGCCAGACAGGAAATGGGTTATTTATTATTTTAAAACAGCGCCATCTGTTACGCAACATTGCCTTAAAGTATACAGTACCTTTAAATCGGTATTTTCATTGCTTTTTCTCTATTTTCTGATGGAAATAAGATATTTTTGCGGAATAAAGTATCCTATATTGGAGTCAGGATACTAAGGTACCTCCTTACAAAATTTTCTTTTGTTAGACATACAAACAGAAAATGAGTTACTATTTTATTGTTTGTAGAAATTTACACGAGCAGAGCTGCATTGAATGTTACTGCCTTGGAAGTATAGAAAGTCACGAAAATATCAAACTGCCCTCGTATTTTCATTTTTTTATATTCACACCTTTTTTTGTTGTTCCTTAAAACCCTAAATATAGTCCTTTTCGTCACTCTCTTGAATCTAAGCCAAATTAAACCAAATTATGGTCCTTCCCAAATTTATATGAACCGTTCTTTGAATGTGAAACTAATTTTCCATTTCTCTATCTTTATTATTCAAATGTTTTTTTTTAGCAAAGTTAGTAAAGACCAAAAAAAAAACCAACCCTCCAGTTTAATTTACAAAAATTATGCTAAAAATGTTTACAGTTGTTAAGAAATGTTAAACACCATCCACCAAAAATAACTACTAAAACATTAAATAATTTAAACATGACTTTAGCATTTGAATTTCTTTTCTTATTTATTTGTTTAATACTAACAATAAACATTAATTTATATTAATGCACAATATAAATTTATAAATGAAATTAATGGAGAAAGACTACAAGATTTGGTAGGTTTTTCTTATAGAAAACAGTATCCTTTTTGTATTTTGTTTGTAACAATTTATATAGATTTTATGTTGATTAGTTGTCTCTAAAGATATTAAGAAAAACACTATGGAAGACACAGTGGTGTGAAGGGAAAAAGTTTAGAACAATATATTTCAGAGCATTAGAAAAATAATATAAAACTATTATGCTGCTTATGTTAATTTACAAGCTAATCGAACGTAAATAAGAATGTAAGAAAAACTTAACGAAACATTTTTTTTCAAACTTAAAAAAAAGCTTTTAAATATATGTATAAAAAGCAAGACCTATTCAAACTGAGTAAAAATTTAAATAAAAGAAAAAAATAACTTAACGAAAAATAACTTAACGAACTGAAAATTTTTCTAAATAACAAATTTCTATTAAAAATATAAATATCACTTAACAAATGCCAACTTAATTTTTAAAACTCTAACTTAGATGAGAATTACAGAAATACAGCAATTTTAAACTTAACGAAAGTATAAAACTGTTTAAGGAAAGTCTCTTTTTTAGTAAAATGAGTGGCCCATAATGATTTTAATTACTTCTAGTTTCGCTGGAAAGCAAAACATGCTTCAAAATTACGAAGTAAAGCGTATTTAACGAAAGTAATAAAAAACTTAACGAAGCTACAATTAACTAAATACATTAACTAAATACATTCAGTGAAAATAATCAGCAGAAAATAATTTAAAAGCAAGGCCTACGTACAATGTATATTACGGAAATTTAAATTTAAAAGAAATTTCTAACTTAACGAAGGCATCTTTTTTAATAAGAATTTAAATTCAAAGTCAGAGAAATGTTTAATACAAAATATGAATTTCACTTAACAAATGCAAACTTAATTTTTAAAACTTTAACTTAGATGAAAAAAAAAAAATCTAAAATTATTATCAATTTTAAACTTAACGAAAGTTTGAAACTGTTCAAGAAAGGTCTCTTTTTTAAGTAAAATGAGTAGTTATTAATGTTTTAGCTCTCCTAAATTCGCTGGAAATTAAAAATTTCCTTACAGTAAATTATCAAGAGGGGAAGCACATTTAACGAAATAAGAAGAACTTAACTAAAGGACAAAAACTTATCTAAATAAATTCAGTGAAATAATTAGCAGAAAATAATCTAAAAGCCATATCTACGTGCAATGTACATATAGTATGGAAGATTCAATTTAAAAGAAATTTCTAACTTAACGAAGAAAAAATTTTTTAAACAAATATTTAGATTTAAAGTCAGAAAAATGTTTAATACATATATTTTTTCACAACTCTGGTATAAGAAAGTATAAGTTTTATTTCTTTATGATATATATTTTAACTTAACGAAAAATGTCGAACTAATCATATACAATTATGAAAGTAGAAAGAACTTAGCGAAACTCTCTTTCTTTAACTAAATGAATAGAATGTTTTATTATTACCTTATCTGATGTTTACAAGAATTTTTTTATTAAGGAAATAAGTATAATTTTATTTTGTCGGACCTTTTTCAAATATTAAGTTAAGTTTTTATTAATTTTCAATTTTATATTAAAAATGTAAAGCTTAACGAAGATACAAAAAAACATACGAAAATTTATATTAAAATTTGAAACTTATATTTTAAAAGTTTTAAATTCGTTTTACACATTTCTCGTGTCCTATAAAAATGATTTTAAGTTTATTAACGTACCCAAAATAAAACTTAACGAAGGTCAACTTGCACAACAATCAACAATTTCAATAAAATTTAAATGCCACTTTTATGCTCAGGTTAAATATTGCGTACTTTCTTAGAAATTTTTAACTTAGCAAAATTTTGAAAAACTTAACGAAACACTATTTCGGTAACCATAAGCCCAAAAAATATTCTATTTAATTTTTTGTTCTACTTATATAAAACAATATACTGCAGTAGAGAAATTTTTAACTTAACGAAGGAGAATAAACTTAACGAAGCTTTGTTTTAAAAACTAAAAAGGCTGAAAATTAATTGCTATCACATATGCTACGCTAAGGTAAAATGAGTTATAAAATAGCAAAAATTTTACTTGGTTAAAGGACAAAAAAACTTAACGAAACTCTGTTTGACGAATTAAAATCGCTATGTTTAATTTATAACCATTCGATTAAAAAGTGAACATATTTACCCTGCTCTCGACCATCTGACAGGCGATCCTTTGCACACAGAAGCAATTATGCCTTGTTCAGACGCAGAGTGCTTGACAAGTACTGCTCATCTGAGTACACTTCTGCTCTACCGTCCATAAGAGAACTATTAGTAAAAATGCTGACGTCGCTCTCTATACACACATTGTGTATAAAGCCTTTAGCCGTTACACTATTTTTTTCCACTCATACATTCCATCGGCAGATAAGTTTTCCTAACTAGGTTCAGAATATTATCATACTCGTTGTTCGGCCCAGAGGTATACCATATGATATGGCTTTTCATACGCAAGGCTGAGATTGCGGCCGTTGTCCAAACCAATAAGTCCAACGGTAGAATTCCCAACGTTGCTTTTAATTTTTTGTGAAATATTTTTTCTTTATTTCAAAACTTTTAGCTTTTTGTACTGCTGTATTTCTTAGTTCCTTGGAGGCAGTGTCTATTTGTATTTATGTGTCCTAGACTTGTATTGATACACATGTGTGTATTAATAGCTTTTAAATGCGCATAAATGTCACTTGTCACAGTATGTGGTGGGCGTTTATTGCCAGCAACGTTTCTAGGACGGGGTGGGAGGGTGTAAAACTCTCAATTTTCTCATACTTTCAAACGTTTTGCCATCGATACATATTTATACTTTTAAAACTCACACTCCAACACTTCAATAATTTTAAACAAGCAGCAGCAGGATTGTGTAGAATAATGTTTTTTTTATAAAGAAATTGAGGCGAACATATTTTGATTTTTTACTTCTTGTTCTGTAATATTGTTGCCTGTTAATGTTGCTAGACACTTTCAACCTTTTCAGCTTCAATTTGAATTGCTGTTTTTATTGTTGTTGCCGTTGCTGCCTGCTGCCTGCTGCTGCTATTGATGTTTGAGAGAGATTTAATAAATGTTAGTATTGCAGTTAAATTAAGTGGAAATAGTAAATGTATTGCTTATTGATTTCCATGATATTGATACAAGAATAGCAACAACAACTTGAATGCAGGAATGAATGAATTGAACAACAAAAAGTACAACGAATAAATAAGGAAATGGATGGAAATCATTTGCTTTCTTTATAGTTGTTGTTCTTGTTATAAAGAAATAATGAGATTTAATGGGAATAAATGGTAAAATTTTTTTGTTCCTGATATTAAAATTTATAGCCGGAATGATGATTTTTTATTCTTCTTCTTCTTCTTTTTGGACAAATGATAAAAAATGGCAAAAACTTAAGTTTAAGTACATAAATAAGAGTTTATCACAAAAGTTGTAAAAGGGTCCGGTGGTGAGAGAGGGAGTGGGAGTGTGAGTGGAAGAGAAAAATGAGCTATAAATAAAAAAGTTTACGTTGAACATAAAACTAATGAAAGTTTAAGAAAAAGAATTTACAAGAAGAAACTTTGCAAGACATGACATGGTTTTCTCTTAGTCATAAGAGATGTCCTCTTGATCTTTTTGGAATGCGTTTAATTTCAAAATATCGGAAACTTTATTCATTGTTTCTTTAATTAATTTTAATTCTTCCAAATAAGTAATAATATTTTGATTGGTGCAGGAGGAGAAAAAGCTTGAATTTCGAAACTTATTTCCTTCAGCGCTCGAAAGGGTCCACAGAACAACAATTAAACGGTTTAATAAGTTTTAATTTTAAGTTCAATTAATTCTTTAATAGACTCAATTATATAGTTGTTTAAAACTGAACAGAAAAATTGCCTAATTAAATAAATAATTAAATCAATTAATTATTTAATAAAATTTTAATAATTTAATAATTTAATCAATTTATTATTCAATAAAATTTTATTAATTAAATCAATTAATTGTGTAATAAAATTTTAATAACTTAATCAATTAAATATTTAATTATTTAATAAAATTTAAGTAATTAAATTAATTAATTAATTAATTATTTAATAAAATTTTAATAATTTAATAATTTAATCAATTTATTATTTAATAAAATTTAAGTAATTAAATCAATTAATTATGTAATAAAATTTTAATAATTTAATCAATTAAATATTTAATTATTTAATAAAATTTTAGTAATTAAATCAATTAATTATGTAATAAAATTTTAATTTAAAAGTAATAAAACCCGGTGCAAATATTTTGTTTTTTCTGTGTTAGACGATATTAACTATGAGAATCTGGTTGGCTTAACGACAGTGCAGCTTATTTAGACAATAAAATTTAGGTATTCTTTCCCGGAAAACCGATAGGGAATTATAATGGATCACAAAAGATGCAAAAGGGAAAATGTGCAATTATCCAAAGCTATCTTTTCTTATCTAAATTTACCAAGGAACTCTTTGTGTTTAGCGACCTAAAAACTACACAGAGTACTAAATGTCAAGAATGGTCTATTAGTCCGTGATAGTGGGTTCGATTCCCATCAAAAACTCTGGTATTTCTCACTACAAGTTGGCAGGAAGATCAAGAAGGTGCTTGTATATAATATGGGAGCCATTAGCCTAGGAGGTAAAATTTTCCTGGACGGTGAAAGAAATTTTATTGAAGAATAATATTCTGAAAATAAATATGTAGTACAATTTTTTAAATTTCTGGGGGGATGGGGGGTGCAATAGTCTGGAGGGAGCATTGACCCACAGAATGGCATTTCTACGCCAATGATGAGTGCCTACAAATCCACACAAAATGTGCTCTGTCATCTTAGCTAAGATGACAGATGCAGATACATTTTGTGTGGTTGTTCAGCAGACTGGCTAACATAAAGGCTTTGTACTACGGGAAGACTCGTATTAAATGTAGATGCTGTGAAGACCTAGGCATAAGGCAAATGTTGTAAATTACCATTTACTCTACGATGTGGAAGAATTTTGCCAGTCTTAAATCGCTACAGTTGAGAGTAAAAAGCTAGTAACAGCACAAGACTCAATGAAAGTAAGTTAGTCGTAAATTACCAGAAGGATACCAAAAATCATTGAGAACCAAGGTGGTCAAAAAGGAACCTATAAAGTTAGTATAGTCTGCTTCGGTATGTCTTCTACAAAATGTAATATTAAAAAAATTTTAAGAATATGTTTATTGGGATGGCGGTTCATAGCTTCGTGCTTAGTTTGAGATGTCCTGAGTTTGGATGTCCTGCTCATTGCACGAGGTTCTGATTTTCAGCATAATAGTTTCTGCCATTTTCATTTTAGAGATTATTTAGGCTGCTAACAAAATATTCCGCCACAATTCGATTCACTTAACAATATTTAACAGGACAATTCATACAGACCATTAGTATGTCATTGTCTAAAGGGCATCGAATCTCCTTAATAACTGAATGGCCAAGGCGTGGTTTGTTTGTCAACGATGTAGTTGCTTGAAAAAATGGCTTTTATACCAGCAATTGGCTAATCCTTATTTTTATATTCCACACCCATCTTACCCCCGGGGGATCCAATTGTCACTGCAGTAATGGCAAATGCTTTGACGCGGTTCACTCGGGGAAAATAGGGGCACCAGACGCTAGGGTTCCTAGAGCCTAAATCTGGAAGAAAAGGTCTGTATGTTAAAACATACGGGCTCTCTTCGAGGCCCGACCAGTGCCCAAAGGACTGGTACCACGGGAATCGGTGGCCCCACAGAGAGCCTATCCTCTCTGTGACCGGTTATTGGTGAGGTCCCCTTCGGAGGTACACGTGGTGGTTGTGGTTTAAGATCGATTTATGTAGGTAAGGTGCAAAGTCGATCAAGTGTGCTGTTGCACTCTCAACAAACGGAGTTTGGATAGTCTCCAAACCCCTAAGCAAGAGGTTATAATGTGGATCTAGGCTTGCCTTGGAAAGGCTTGCCATATTATATAAATTGCTACTCATTGTGACTGTATCACACGCAAAAAGCGATTGGTGGCAATCGTAAAGTGTTGTTATACTACACAATGGGGGCGCTAGTCTACGCCTAAGTTTCATTCGGTGGTAAGACCACTGAGGTTAGGCCGAGTAGGCAGGTACTCACGTTAATCTTGTTCCACAATTCCACACCGATCTATGTATGAAGGTCTATAACTCTATGACTGGCACTGAGAAGAGCCATTCAAAGATTAGTTTCGAAACAAAATGTTTTCTTTAAACGCTTAATATAGATCTAGAGATTCTGCATTAATTTTTGGAAAAAAAAATTTTTGTTTTAAAGAAATAACCTTGAGTATCTCAAAAACTAATATTTTTGGTTTTCAAGTTATAGACAAATAAATTCATAAACCTTTTATAAGGCGAATTTTTGTTTCAGTAATCCAATTTTTTATGTAACCGAATTTACTCGAATATTTAATACTAGCTGTGCCCGCCACTTCGTCAGCGTACTTACAATATTTTGTTAGATTTTGCTTTAAAAGCAATCCACACCAAAGACCCTTACTTTTTTAGTGCTTCAGTTATGGTTTATGTATTTACTTTATCTAAAAGGTCTCATGCGTACTAAAACATATCGCCTGTAAGTATGCAGTACCTTTAAATAGGTAAAAAAAAAATTGCGTACTTTCGCTGTTTTTCTCCAATTTCTCTTGAAAATAAGATATTTTTGGGGAAAAAAGTATCTTTTATTTGTATTAGAATACTAGCGTACGTGGTTTTTTCGTGATGCGTATGCAGACAGACAGGAAATAAGTTACTGTTTTAATATATTTTTAGATTTTTCACATTGGCCGCATAAAAAATATTTTGTAATTATTTTTCGATTGTGTTACTGACACGTAAAAGTGATTGTGTTTTACTATGAACTATATTTCTGTGTATCTCTCTATCAGTCTGTCCATATTTCTATCTGCCTGCCTGTCTATTTGTCTGTCTATTGTTATCTTATATTTGAATTGATTTGTTTTTAATAACACCTCTATCACGAGTCATATAATTTCTTACCCTTTCTTTTCAAAAACCTAAAAACACAAAAAAAAAACAAATATTTAATGATCTCTTTCATGACCTTAATTTCAGGAATGACATGAAAACATATTTAAATTACTATTTATTTGTTTGCAGCAAAGAAACACATTCACACATTTACAAAGCAAAAACTGTTTATCCTGCCACAGGACACACGTCCTCTAAAACTATTTGCTTTTTTAACATCGCACTCGTAGTCGCAAGAAAGGGGTGCGTTTAGCGATACGCACGCACTTAAGGTATTAACATAAATTAACACCATTTCAACTATGAACACAATGGGATGTGATAATAATATTTGTTGCTTCCTTCCAATGTGTTCATACAGCAATCAAGTCACTCACGCGTTCTTCCAGCACAAAAAAAAAGAAGAGAATAAACAAAAAAAAAAAAAAACAATTACAATTAACATAAATTATAAGCATAGCATAAAGTAGCAATAAATAAAATTTATTTCCTTATATCCTAAACAGTGACAGGCTTTAAGGATTTTAATTTCAACAAAAAAATTCATATCATGATCACACTCCTGAGAAATACAATCAAATTACAAACGAATGCCTGCCTAAGGAGGGCGAACATTCAGCAGCTTTATATTATTTTTATAGCATTTGTTAGGTTTTACAGGCTAAAACTCCTGAATTTATTGGCGATTATAGGAAAAGGTGAAAGGTTAAGGTTATTGTTACAACGTAACAATAGGACAAGAAAATTTTTATCAAAACTTTTGTTTGATATTGAAAATTGTGTTTTGTATAAATATGAATATATAAACGACC
The DNA here is from genome assembly GCA_949628195.1 of Phasia obesa. NCBI lineage: Eukaryota > Metazoa > Arthropoda > Insecta > Diptera > Tachinidae > Phasia > Phasia obesa. The sequence continues at coordinate 14,343,146 of OX451219.1, forward strand.
ACACACACACTGTTATCTTGGGCTCTAAATAAAAAGCAATTTAAAGCGAGTATTAAACACTCACAGGTTGTATAGGCTTGTTCAAAGGCATGGATCAGGAAACATTCAAACCAGAATAAAATGTGAATCTGAAAAATTATGTCAAATTATATTACGTCAAATTATATATGGGAAATAAACAGTTGCATGAGCAAGCTCATCTAATAGGTAGTATACTGGAACACAAACTATCTCACTGAACACTTGTCTACTCATACCATACTATTAGTAAGCAAACTTCTGTTCGTAACATAAACGCAATGAGCTGACCGAGTAAAACGAACTTTCTATACCAGTGAGCGCCGTGTTTACTCATCTCATGTTCGAAACAGTCAAAAAACTCATGATTTTTTAGAGCCTTAGAGACCCTTTAATTTTGGAACATCTAATAATGGAATAATCTATGCAAAATCTTAGAACCCTTCAACATATGGAAGGCTGTCCTCAATAACGTTAAGATTTCATAAATTTCCGTAAAACATTTAGGTCTTGAAAAATTTTGTTTGTTTGATTTTCAGAATTCAGAAGTTAATAAAGCTCTTGATCTCTTTATTACATTTTATATAAAAAAAAACTTTTTAAAATTTTTTTTTAAAAATTTAAAAAAATCCCCTTTTTAATTTTTTTAAACAGCGTTCAACACTGCCTTACAAGTGATTTAAGACCTTGACATTTTGTCTCCTTACCTTTTTTTTTATCAAATGTATTAAAGAATTGGGGAGGACCCTTGGCTTTTATATTCAACATGAGTATTTACCTTAGGATCTGGGACCACCCTAGTGTTGAACTTTTGGATAAGGCTTGCACTAGTGATTTTTCGATTTTTGTATTTCTTAAGAAATGAAGAACTTAAAATGAAAGCAAGTAATATTATTAAAAAATTCTGTACTTTTTGTTTGTATACTCGAACTGTGTTCGTATTTCTCTCAAAGCTTAAAACTGCTTAAAGTCGCCCAAGTTCATTGTTATTATGTTCAACATTTACTCATACTTATACAAATGTTCTTCTGAAAAACGCTGAAGGTCATCGCATTTGGCTAGTGGGTCTTCGGTATTTATTATTGTCCACTCATCGTTACTCGTGCGCAATGAACAGACATGAATTTAATGAAATATTATAATGAGCGTCTTATGAGCTGCGTTTTTTTTGTACTCATGCAGTGCTTCAATGAGTGTTTATAAATATATTTTGGATACTTATGGCTAATTAAGTCAATTATACTTTGTCTATAAGATTATGTGTACATTAATGCCCCTAATCCAATGCCCTTATCTACTTGAAGTGTACTTTAAGTCAAAATTTTCATATAAAATTTGAAATAGAGTATATTTAAAGTAGACTATATTTTTTTTTTATTCAAGTTCACCGGACATAGAATTAAATAATAATAAGAGGAAGAAGCAGGACACTGCATCCAAGTATATCAATTATGTTTCTCTCAGCTACTGAGGCACCATTTCTAGACCTGCTCTCCTGAGTTATCTTAGGATTGGATTTAGTTTTAGTGATGACAGATCTTCGTCTTCCAGTAGATGCATGCCCATTTGGTTGAATCTGCTGTAACTGATATACACCTATGTTATTCTTGAGTATGAGCTAAAGTTTCCTCATTATAATCACAAAATCTACACAGAACAAAATATTTTCATCAATTAAAGAATTTATTGAGTTTCAGACGAAAATTTAATTAAATTGATTAAATTATTTGTTTAGTTGGGAATTTCTTTTTATTTGTTCTAAACAAATACAAAATTGAATTAATTAAAAAATTAATTGAAATTTAATTTAAAACTAGTTAATGCTTTTAGTTTAATTGGTGCAATTGTGGAACAAGATTAACGTGAGTACCTGCCTAAGTACTCGGCCTAACCTCACGGTGGTCTTACCACCAAGTGAAACTTAGGCGTAGACTAGCGCCCCCATTGTGTAGTATAACAACACTTTACGATTGCCACCAATCGCTTTTTGCGTGTGATACAGTCACAATGAGTAGCAATTTATATAATATGGCAAGCCTTTCCAAGGCAAGCCTAGATCCACATTATAACCTCCTGCTTAGGGGTTTGGAGACTATCCAAACTCCGTCTGTTGAGAGTGCAACAGCACACTTGATCGACTTTGCACCTTACCTACATAAATCGATCTTAAACCACAACCACCACGTGTACTCCCGAAGGGGACCTCACCAATAACCGGTCACAGAGAGGATAGGCTCTCTGTGGGGCCACCGATTCCCGTGGTACCAGTCCTTTGGGCACTGGTCGGGCCTCGAAGAGGACCCGCAATGTTTATCGCAGACCTTTTCTTCCAGATTTAGGCTCTAGAAACCCTAGCGTCTGGTGCCCCTATTTTCCCCGAGTGAACCGCGTCAAAGCATTTGCCATTCCTGCAGTGACAATTGGAACCCCCGGGGGGACTTTAATTGGTGCAAAAAATTTCTTCTGTGTGCACCGGGTTTTACTCTCAATGACTAGCTGATTTAGGTGTTTTTCAACTCACAATGACCTGTCGGTAGGCCAAATGAACATTCTTAGGTTATTTGTACTTAAAGATATGAGAGCTTTATGTCCAGATTGTCAGCTATGCAAATATTAGTTGGGTTAGCCATTAAGGCTTTGGTTAAATAAATTATTATTAAAATTAATTTTGGTTCTAAGTCTTCACCAACTATTTCCTTCAGTCGTTTTATTAATTTTTATACCTGTTTTTAGTATAATTCTTAAGAATAAATTCCCTTTTCCCTTATCCAAGAAAAAAAAATAAAGTCTACTTCAAAATATTTCAAATTTTATATGAAAATTCTAACTTAAAGTACACTTCAAGTAGACTTCATTTTTTGAATAAGGGCATTAGTCTTCACATTACCGAAAGTATTTTATTTCTCAAAGCTTCATAACCATGTTTATATAAATACACATAGTTAACACCTACACCTAATCATACTGATTTATATACATATGTATGTATGCGTGTGTAAGCTTTAAGGTGTCCCTTTAGGAATATGATGACAATATATTACGCTCAAGTTGAAATTGTTCTTTGTCTAATGTTTATTGCTTAGAATTCATCCCCACTCGTACAAGTGAAATAGAATTTGCTGGTTTTCTTTATGTTCAGGGAAGGAGGACAAAGGAATAAAGGAAATGTTCCATGTAAAGGTTGTGGCAAGTAGTGCGCGGTAAAGAATACCCATCAAATAATCATTCAGTGGATAGACTGTTTAAAAAAAGAACAAATAATAAACAAATTTGTTTTTTTGTGTTTTTGGTTTTTTACGATTATTGTTTTTTATTGTACATCTTACTTATCTGATAAAAAGCAGTTGGGTTAGAGAATATGGGGTTAGTTAAAAATAATTTTGAAATGATATTTTTAAAGGTTTTGTTTGTTAAAGCTGGATAGAATTGTAAAAAAAAATTTAAACTCTCGCAAAGCAAAAAAACTGTTAAGTCTACACTGCCAGAAAAATTCATAATCGTCTTGATAACGCCTTGTCATCGAAATTATGACATCAATGTTGTTACAAATGTCCATAAAAATATAAAAACTGGCATTAATGCAATGCCAAAAGTTATCATAAAATTTTGTCATATTTTAGATGTCATCTATGTTATGACTGCAATGTCATCAGCACAATGGCATTTTTCGTATAAATTTTAAAATGTTAAAATATATTTACAGGATAAAAGTAAAATGTTTTCTAATATTTTCATTCGTATTTTAATTAAAAGTTATTGATTTAGTTTCGAATTTTAGAAACATTTTTTTAAAAATTGAAAAATAAAATCGCATTAATGTAAGTTTATTGCCATCATTATGACAAATATTAAATCTAATCACATCTGCACAATTTTCTTAAAACAATGTCGGGGCAGTACTCATACATATATAAAGTACTTAAGAAAACGAGAACATGAGACCTCGTCTTCTTGTTACTGACACTTAGTCATCATATTTGGGATCTACATAAAAACTATAGGAGTAAAGTACCAAATTAATAAAAATGCTGCAGCTAAGTTGCTAAGGACGTTGGCTACTTACTATGCAATTAATTGATTTCATGGCCAATGGAACGTAGCCAGTTAAGAATATAACAATTTCTTCCAACTAAAAACAAGCTTGTATCACAGTGCGTTCCAGCATCGGTATCTATCTTATTCAATAAATCATCGGCGAAGTAAAATAGTTAATAATAAAGTACAATTTCTATAACAGCTTCAAATTCGTTCGCCTACTTAAGGCTGTGCAAAACTGTTCAAAATTAAAACATAACATGCAACTACAGAGTTGTTTTAAAGTGTAAAGCTTTTGTGACCTTTTCAAAGCGTGTCTTCTTTGCTCTATCCCTTTCTAAAGAAACTAACGCAAATAATGAGTAGGCAGTAATTGCGTGAGTGTCACTTCTCTAAAAAAAAAATAAACGAAACTCTGTTATTGTATTAGCAGAAGTCATTATACTTATGACAACTTGTCATTAAATTAATATTTGTATTTTATTTTATATTCTGTGTGTTATTGCATTGATGACATAAAAGTGATCGTTGCCATGGATGAGTAAATGACCAATTCATGTAAAGGACAAGTGTCACGAGTTTCCATAATTATATTGGTGACAATTTGTCATTAACTCGATCTCTATTAATAATTTATTTGATATTCTGTGTGTCATTGAATTAATGACAGAATTGTGAACGTTGCCATAGATGTCAAAATGACCAATTGATGTAAAGGTTTACATTATAAAGAAGATATTCCGTATGTAATTGCATTGATAACAGAAGTGTGATGATGACAAAATGACCTACTGATGTAAAGGTTAACCTTGTAAGAACAAGTGTAATGGGTTGTCATCATTATATTGGTGACAATTTGTCATTCTCTATTTATAATTTATTTGATATTCTGTGTGTCATTGAATTAATGACAGAATTGTGATCGTTGCCATAGATGACAAAATTACAAACTGATATAAAGATTTACATTATAAAGACGACTAGAGTCACGAGTTACAGTCATATAATTTATTTGATATTCCGTATGTAATTGCAATGATGAGAGAAGTGTGATGATGACAAAATGACCAACTGAAGTAAAGGTTTACCTTGTAAGAACAAGTGTAATGAGTTGTCATCATTATATTGATGTTGTCGTTGTCGTTAACACGAACTCTATTATTAATTTATTTCATATTCCGTGTGTCATTGAATTAATGTCATTGAATCAATACAATGACATACAGAATCATTGCATTGATGGCAGAAGTGTGATCTTTACCATAGATAAGAAAATGACCAACTGATGTAAAGGTTAATATTATAGGGACGACAAGTGTAACGAGTTGTCATCATTATATTGATGACAAGTTGTCATTAACTCGATCTATATTTATTTACTGTGTGTCATTGAATTAATGACAGAATTGTGATTGTTGTCATTGATGACAAAACATCCAACAAATGTAAAGAATAACATCACAAGAGTGATAAAGGTCATGAAGTAAAAACCGCAGCCATTTGCCACAGTATTGATGTCAAATTACATCAGCGTTATGATGGTTTTTTATCAGTGTAGTGTTTCTCATGTAACAGTACTTGGAGTTTCCCATCGCATCAGTTTTGCTGTGAAAGTATTGCTTTGATTAGTAATTTTTTTTCTTGCCCCAAATTGACTCTATCACTACGATTGTATTGTTATTGTCCTTTAGTATCCTTTTTTTTTGTTAAAGATTTTGTTTTCTAAATATTGTTTTTTTGTGAACTGTTAAGTGTCAACCTTTTTTTTAATTTCCTAAAAATATAAAATAAACATCTCCGCATAATTTTACGGAAAATGTGTGTTCGTATTCGTGTGCGCGACTGTTGTGTGTTCTTTTAAGGGATACAAAACAAATTGTTATGGCAACCGTGCTAAAAAGGGGTACAAAGTATGAAAGCTTAAAAAAGAAGGGTGCGGTGCCATTGTCAAATTGTTAATATATGTATGTATTCGTTCACAGTCCCGGTTCGGCATGCTTATTTACGTTAGCGAAAGCAAATACTTTAGTTTCTTTAAGAGTTACTTTTTTTTTACTTTTGTAAGGCATTGTTTTTTTTAACACTACAAAACCGAGCTAACAGAAAACTGTAACAATATATAAGAAGGAAACTATTTAATTTGCACGCTTGACTACTGTCAAATTGCTGTCAACAACACCACTAAGGCCACACATACACACGCAACAGTAACATCAGTACAAAGCCCGAAGGATAAAAAAATGTTTTATAAAACAAATATATAAAAAAAGTTTGTTTTAACATTCTCCCTGAGTTTCAATTTATATATATTTTTTACAATGATTTTTAATTTTTTAGTTATAATTTTTTATCGATTAGTTGTAAATAAAAATGTTGGTATGTTGGCTGCATTTTAAAGAAAACAAAATGATAAAATCATATTTATTTTTAAAGGACCTATAAAACAGTAACAAAAAGTATCTGTTAACTAAAAGAACTTTTTAAAAAAATATGTACTTATTTTAGAAAAATTGTCGTCTTTAACAAGAAGTTACTTTTTAACAATAATTCCTTTTTTTACAGAAAAGTACCTTTTACAAAAAGTACATTTTACAAAAAGTACCTTTTTTTAAAAGTACCTTTTTAAACAAACAAATTTTTTTTTAAGTTTTTTAACTAACAAACCCTTTACACAAAAAATACTTTATACAAAAAGGAGCAGTAATTAAAGGACTACCTTAACAAAATTGATCTTTTAAGGGAAAAGGACCATTTAAACTAAAAGTTCGCCTTCACTAAAAAGTGTCTTTAGCAATGATTTTAAAAATTAAATATAATTAAATATAATAAAATAATAATAAAAGTTTATTTTAAAAGTTTATTTTAAAAATTAAAAATAATTTCAAAAAATATTTTTTTTTAACGCATTATAAATTTAAAAATTAAAAGTACATTATTTTTAAACGAAAAGTCCCATTTTTAAGTACCTTTTAAAAAAATATAATATTAGAAAAAAAGTTTGTTTTAACCAGAAGTACTATTTTAAACGCGGCTTGAAAATGATAATGTCTTCACATCGAAAGCGCTCGCTTAACGTACCAAAACAACAGCCAGTGACAACGGTCTTCACCGAAAGGTATGGCAACAGAAATACTTTTGTTTTAACTTTCAACAATTCCTTTATACTTTACAAAAAGTACATATTTAACAAAAAGTACCTTATTTTTTTAAACTAAAAGTACTTTATAGGCTAAATGTGCTAAATTTCTTTTAAACTAAAAGCACATTTCAAACAAAAAATACTCTTTAAACAAAAGGTACCTTCATGAGCACCTTTTAAGCAAAGAGTACCTTCTAACCAAAAAGTCCTTTGTAACAAAGAAATATCTTTGAAACTAAATGTACATTTTAAACTAATAGTTTGTTTTTAACGAAAAGTTTTTTTTTAAGTACTTTATAAACCAAAAGTACTTCTGAAACTAAATGTAACTTTTAAACTAAAATTACCCTTTAAACTAAAAGTACCTTTCAAACAAAAAATACTATTTAAACAAAAAATACTCTTTAAACAAAATGAACCTTCAACCTTTTAGGCGAAAAGTGCCTTCCAACCAAAAAGTGCTTTTTGAGAGAGAAGTACCTTCTAAACTAAAGGCACATTTTAAGCTAAAAGTTAATTTTAAGAAAGAAGTACCTTTTATACTAAAAGCACAATTTAAACTAAAAGCTTGTTTTAAACCAGAAGTATTTCTTAAATTAAAATTACCCTTTAAACTAAAAGTACCTTTTAAACAAAAAATACTCCTTAAACAAAAAACATCATTTAAGCTACAATCACCTTGTAACCAAAAAGAGCCTTGTAAGAAAGAAGTACCTTTTAAACTAAAAGTACAGTTGAAACTAAAAGTACTTTTTAAAATTAAAAGTATTTTTTAAACTAAGAGTACTTTTTAAACTAAAAGTATATGTCTTAAACTTAAATTAGCCTTTCAACTAATAGAACCCTTCAAGCAAAAAATGCTCTTTAAAGAAAGAGTACCTTAAATAAAAACTACCTTTTGAACCAAAAAAGTGCTTTTTATACAAATATACCTTTTTAACTAAAACTACCTTTTAAAAATAAAGTACTTTGTTCGCAACAATTATCTTTGAAACAAAAAATTTGTAGCGTTAAGCTAGAATAACCCTTCAAATGAAAAGTGAATTATCAAAAATATAAAGAATTAAGCAGCTTTAAGCACATTTAAGATTGGCGTTAAGGACAACCAGAGTAAGGCGTTCTAGGATATTTCGTTGGACTCAAAGACACAGTTGATCGAAGCTGATTAAACAGGTGAAAGTAGAAGTATTTTAGAGTAGAGAATAATTCCTGTTAAATACGAAAAAGTGCAGCAGTGTGAGTGAATATTCAGTGTGGCTATGTCCTGGTTATATCCTGTTTTCTGTCTTTCTTTTAAGAAAACTCTATCTGCGAAGATCCTAACTAGCCTGTAAAAAACTCTCAGTGTCTTTGGCAGGAATCGCACCCACAACCCATAGAGTGACAGACAAGCCACTTAATTACTCACTCGCTAGACTTAGAAACTAGACCACTCGTCTTTGCTTTACACACGGCACTTGTATCGTATAGTGTGCTGTACTACACACTGGGGGTGGTGGTCTATGTTGACCTTGATTTCACCCGGTGGTATGTATGTATGTAATGTAGGGGGAATATCGAAGCAGACCACTTCCATAATGGGTCCCTTTTCGACCCCCTTCCGTCCTCTATGATTACAGGCAACCAAAATGTAATTTACGCCAACCTACTTACATTGAGTCATGTGCTACAACCAGCCCTTAAACTTGAGTTTAGTGATTTGAGACTGTCGACTGGTAACTGTCGGCCTTCTTTCTCATCACGCAGTCTCTAGTAATTGCTAGCATTTGTGTAAGGCTCAGGTCCTCCATGGCATTCACCAGTGGTCCTGAGTCTTATGCTAGCCAGTGCTTTACATTCACACACAATGTGCGCTGCCGTCTCAGCTTCTTTCCTTTCCCCGTCTCCTCTTCTGCCTCTGGCACTCACTTTTAGCCATGAGCTCTAGAGACTCCGACTCGACGTTGAAGGAACGCTTTGAGGTGCCTGCTTCCGAAAAGGATTTGCCTAAGCCCACAGGGACAGGTGCGTCCAATTCATCCACATTTACCACCATAGCCGCAGGAGTATCTTCATAGAGGTATCTTGCGAGGTTTCTTTGTTATTCTTTTTCGATATCCTCCCCTGGCCAGAGGCAACCGGAGTTCCTAAAGGGATTAACCTCTCTACCTCTAACGATGCTTCCTTGTCATCCCTAACGAAATATCCCGGTTCAACGCCATATGAGAACCTTTAGATATTAACCTGTTCACCCCTAGCGAGGCGTTCCTGTCCATCCCTTCTGAATTCTTCCTAGGCCATTATTGGAGAAAACGTTGTCCATCCACAGAGCTACTTATGCATGGGTAAGTCTACATTGAAACTGGAGGTGGACTGGTATCCACAGTTCGCATACTAACGGCCAAGCACCCTCTTGACCACGCATCCCTGGCTTATGCTGTTCCACCGTGTATTAGGGTGGGGTTCTTCCAGATTAAGGTTCAAGGAACATTGGCGTCTGGTGCCCCCATTTTCCCCGATAGCACTTCGCTTTGAGAATAAACCGCAATGACAATAAGTGCCCCGGGGGCATCACCCGGTGGTAAGACCTACTCCAGGTGGTAAGACCAACGCCAGGTAAGGCCATCGTGACCGGTACTGACGTTAAATCTTGACCCCATCTCATTGAGAGCCACGATTTTTATATTCTTTTTTTTTAATAAATAAATAAATAAATATTTAATTTGTTTTTTATTTTCTCTTCTATTCCATTTAACTTAACGACCTTGAGAACATTTTCGTTGGGTATCTTTTGATTTAATTTTTCTGTTATTAAATTTTTAAAGGAGTTTTTTAATCATCTTCGAATTAAAAATAATAAATCCTTAAAGTATATACTTGCTTATTTTGATTCCCTTTTTAAAATATTTCATTCTACTTATGTTTCTTTTAAAATTCTTCATTTTTATTATGCCATTGTTACAGAACATTTCGTTTTTATTTTTTTTTTCCTATTACAAGTATTTTCTATAATATTCTATAAGGCTCTTGTTAAAAAACCATTAAATTCTTGTAGTGGTATTAGATAGATTTAGTATGTATGAGTTTATATAAGTTTATATGGAAACAAATCTCAACTGTCTATATACTACTTCGAGTATTATATGGAACAATATTTAAACAATGTATGGCTTTTTTAACATTTTGTATAGAGAAGAAGAAACAAAAAAAAAACCAACGGAAACTACTGGACAAACAATTCTCTAACAATACATTTGAGAAAAAAAGAATTGTTACACATACATATGTTTATGTAAATATGTTTTCACATACACTAACCCACACACACATACATATACATATACTCATGCTTTTTTCTTTCTTATTATCTTAGTAAAAGGTTGTCTTAGGCAGGACAGCCACTCCTGCTTATGGTACATGGTCGGTTTAGTTTGAAAATTAGAATAAAAGGACTGTTCAAAATAAAAATAAAACCCGTTTGGAACTATTTTCGATTATGTCTGAGATAGCGGTAGAGAGGGATGGAAATAAAACTGTAGAAAAATAACTAACATGGCTGCCTCTTGGTAAGTTTATCTCGAAAGGGGCAGACGTGTAAAAATCGTAAGGGGACATGACTCAAAGTATGTCCATAGGCCGGCCATATTCATATGCAGCAGTTAAAAAATGCCCATCCTTTATATATATCCTTCATTTAATTTTAACATTTTATTACAATAATTTTTTGTCAAAAAAAGTGAAAAGGTTATTGAGAGTGAGGGCCAAGCGATCCTAGAAATTCTATATATTACTATAAATTTTGCGATCTCTACTTTTGGACTGTTTTTTTTGGGGGGGATTTTTTCCAATTTTTTTCACCTTTTTCTGTTTTGTTCATCTTCAATAGTTAGTTAGATACGAGTAAGAAATAAAATGTTTTTGTTTTCTTAGTTGTTTTAAATAAATTAATTGTTATTATTTTAAATAAATTTTTTTTTACTAATATCAATTAGTTATTACCTACCTATACATAGCAGAGACTGACATAAAGTACTTATAAAATAAATGTAGTTAAGTATTTACACATATTTTTGGGTATTAGTTATATCTATACTTATAACATAGAAAATACCTACACATACTCATTTGCAGTGAAATAAGTATGGATGTACTCAATACTTATAACAAACTTTATTTATACACAACGAACTTACAAATGTATACGTAATGCATGTATGAGTACAACTGGTTGTAGGTAGATAATGTGATGGGTATCTGTCATACCCATACTTATAACTACCTAATACTTACAAGTATGGCAAAGTAGTTATAATACTCTAAGTATACTTACTACTTTTAGGAATTGTGGGTGAAAAGGTGTATGATGTTTGGCAATATTTTGTTTATAACCGAACTTCGGTTAAGTATGGAAAACCAAAATAATGTAATAATATTAGGATGAAGGAATGAATGTACGTATTTTTAAATTGTGAAATAATTAATACTTATAGCTACATATACATATTTATAAAAATAATCTAAGTATACTTAGAGTATTTACATACTTGTACTTATTCCTAATCTGTATTTACAAGTATGGGTATAGCCACTACTTTATCCACCTTTTACTTATACTTAGTTGTATTGCGAAAAATCATGAACAAGTATGCGAACACTTATTCTCTGCCTATAGTTGTAGTTATTTAAGTTGGAATTGATATGAGTATGTGTGTATGGTATGTTGTTTGAGCTGTAGCTATAAACATTTATACATGTTTGGCCTCAAGTACTTAATAAGTACTAAAAATGATACTTTTGTCATTCTCTGATACATATAATAAAACTGTAATTTTGTGCCTGTCTGTGTGTTTGTCTTCACATCACGTAAAAACTATGAGAGGAATTTTGATATAATTTAATGGAAATGTATCTTAGTATCGTGTTTCAAATATAGGATATTTTTTTTCCCTGTAAAAATATCTCATTAGCAAAAAAGAAGGAGAACAATTATTAAAAGTACACTATTTTAACGATTCAATGGCAACAACTTTTAGCTTTGTCAGCGGGTAATTTAAAATACTATTTACAGTACTCTGTAACAATTTTGGAATTCTATAAAAAAATTTAGAGTTTTATATAAAGCCTATGTTTCTGAGTAATTAACCAGGGATGGGTACCTTTATATAAAGCAATTACATAAACCATATCTGAAGCAATATAAAATTAAGAGTCTTAAAGTGGATTACTTTCAAAATAAGGACGTTGACAAAGTGGCCGGCACAGCTAGTTTAATGAATAAATTATTTATTTTAAGATAAATTAAATAGTATAAAGTAATAAATAACAAAAATGACTTTTATTAATATTCTTTTCTTCGACATAAAAGTTTCCTGATAATTTGGCCTGAACAACCAGTGCAATACGAGTACGTAATGGGAACTACAAACTTACACAAAATAATTCTTGCAAAAAAAAAACCGACTACAAAATAAAAATTTAAAAGGAAGTAATCTCTAAGAAATAGTACTCAAATCAAATACTTTTATACTTGTTGCTCTAACGGACATAGTAATATACGTTCTGTACATTCAAATGTCTATCCATAACGGTTCAGCAGATAAAGCCATATACGACAAATTACCTCAGGTATGAGGAAACCCTTTATTTTTTTACACTTATTATTATTGACACAGCAATAAAAAGTAACGGTTTCAAAGATATGGCCAATATCACCTATTGGACACCCTTTAATGTAAAATTTTAAATTAAAGACTTATTTTAAAGGACAGATTCTTTGTAAATTTCAAATGTCTGTCTAAAACGGTCTAAAAAGTTTGGCCATATGCATCAATTTACATCAACTATTGAGACACCCTTTATAACTTCAAATATTTATAAATGTTATTATAGGGGACATAGTAGTGAAGATTCTGTCTAATTTTCAAGTGTTTGTCTTTAACGGTTCAAAAGATAGGGCTAGCTAGGTAAAATTATATAAATTATGGGGACACCCTTTAGTTTACAAATTTAAATTATATACTTGATGTTATAAAGGACTTAGATATACAGGTTCTTTGTAAATTTCAATCGTCTCTCTGTTACGGTTCAAAATTTTTGCAATATACATCAAATTACATCAACTATTGGGACACCCTTTAACTTCTAATTATAAATATTTAATTTCTGATTATAAATATTGGACATTCTGTCCAGTTTTCAAGTGATTGTCTACAATGGTTCAAATGGTTCATATATTTTTTAATTGACGTCACATATGGGGACACCCTTTAATTTTTAAGTTTATTTTTTTTATTAATTTCTGTTATTGGCAGCTATAGTGATATGCAGTTTTTTTAAAATTCTGAACTTTAGTTTTCAAAATTCTGAACTTCTTGTAAAATGGGACCAATCTGTAAGCATTTCCTTAAAATCGGTTCAGAAATGACAGAGTTCTGCGGGCACAAACATAAAAAAGCAACATTCAGACGAATAGATAACCTCCTTCTTTTTTTGAAGTTGGTTAAAAACGCCGCGATACGAGTCTTATAATTTCGCCCCTATTTTCCCCCCTCACTCTTAGAATCGACCAAACTTTTGCTAACTTGAATTTGTTCCACAGTGTAATCATACCTTCAAGGTAGAAAATCCTATCTTACACTGGCGAACCATAAAACGATCCAAATATGAGCCTTGATTTGTGGTTGACTCTAAAAAAAATAAAAAAAAATTGACAAGGGTGTGCTACTAGAAAGAGAAGCTTAAAAGATTCTCCAGAAATTCTAAGGTAGGTTAAGACAAATAGGTGGCTCTAATATGTATAATCGGATTATCCTTAGCTGGGTAATTTTTCTACTGACCAGAAACCTTAACTGACTAAGATTGAGCCCTAAAAGAAGTTACTTGGACTTAGAGATAAGTTAGTCATTACTTTCTATCGACAGACAGTAGTACTTAATCAGAAATTAAATTTAATGACTGGCCGAACGACTCCTCTGTGCTGAGTATGCAGAGAGAAAGCTATCAGTTGCCAACCGACAGTCTCTAGAGATATCTAGCCATATGTTTCCATTACAAGAATCAAAATAAAAATACAGCAAAATCAAAGCTGAACAACAAAAACGATGGTGATGATTAAAAATTTTAAAAATTTACAACTTGAAGAAAAAATGAATTATTTTCCAATTTGTGTCTTACAAAAACCACTTAATTTGTAGTGCTAGTGGGTTTACCTTGTACTACTTTAGGAATTTGAATTTGAAATTTTCATTTGACTTATTTTACAACCCCAACAATATTCTTAAGCACAATGTTGGATAACAACCTAAAAGGAAAATAATGTTTCAAAATATATAAATTTGGTTTTATGTAAATTTCAATAGATGTATAACTCCCCTACCTTTTGCAAAAATATTTAAACAAATTTTTTCAGTTTTTTTTTTGCCTCCAAAGGCTTTAAACGAAACAATGGACATTTGAAAAAAAAAAATTAAAAAAAAAAAAACAAAATGAATACAAAAAAGGGGGAACATTTAAAAAAACAAGATGTTTTTTTTTCGAATATATAAAAAAAAGTATAAGAAACGATGACTGCTTCAACGTCTTCTTCTTCTTCCTCTTATTATTACTGAGTTTCTTAAGAAAACCCTAAGCAATTCCAGCGGCTATTCATGATAATGTTGATGAGGTTGTAGATGAAGCTGAAGATGCCACATCTATAACATTTATTATATTGTTTGTGGTCCTCTTATTTTCTAGCTTTTTATTATTTTCTTTCAACATTATGTCCATCCAACAGCAGCAGCAAACAGCAACAGCAGCCAAGGGTTGTTTCAAAATCAGTACAGTAGTACTTTGTTTTCTATAAATTAAATATGTGTGTGTAAAGTATGGACTTTAATGTGTTTAACAAACACATTAACTTATTGTTTAGATAACCAGGTGCTACGTTGTCCAACTGCCTAAACCTATTAGCATTTCTGCTCTACTGTTTTTATTTATTTTTTTGATATAAGGAAGTTATGTACATATGTATGTTTGTGTGTGTGTGTGTGTAATCTTATATGCCGCCAGCTGACCCTTAAATCTGCATAATTTGTGCAGTATGTTGAAATTGAAATTCTATCCGTTTTTTTTCATTTTGAAGCAAATAACAACAGGAAGCTGGTCGTTTCTTTTTTTTATTTTTTCTCTTTAATAAAAACAAACATTTTTTCAAAAAAAATTGTTTTTATGAAAAGTAGTGAACAATTAAAAGCATATTTGAAATAGGGGAATGGTCAGCTTAGGCTTAATTATAAGGGAGATATTTTAAGTTTTTATGATATTAAATACACCAACCTTTCAAATTAATTATAATATTTTGAGGAACTTAAAAAAATATTGCATTTCCTTGCCAAAAGTCATTAAAAATTGCCTACTGACTTATTAAGTATCGCAGCAGTGAAAGGCAATATTTATTGAAATATTTAAATTAAAAGGTAAATTTGCTTAAGAAAAAAGTGAAAAGTATTTTTTGTTATATGTACATACACATGAAAATTTTTTTATTGAAAAATGTACTATTTTTTTTGAAAAAGGTACTTCTTGTTGAAAAGGTACTTTTTATTAAAAAAAATACTTTTAAGTCAAAAGGTACTTTTTGGAAAAGATACTTTTTGTTAAAAAAAATACTTTTCGTTACAAATGTACTTTTAGCTAAAAGGGTACTTTATGTTAAAAAGGTACTTTTTGTTAAAAAGCTGCTTTTTGTTAAAAAGGTACTTTTTGTTAAAATGGAGCTTTATGTTAAAAAGTTACTTTTAGTTAAAAAGGGGTTTTTTGAGCAGTGAAATATTTATATATAAATATATAGTTATTAAAATATTTAAATTAGTAGGTAAAATTGTTTATGAAAAAAATAAAAGGTACATTTTGTTAAAAAGGTACTTTCTTTTAAAAAGGTATTTTTGTTTAAGGTGTACTTTTTCTTACTTTTGGTTTTAAAAGTAGTTTTTTCTAAATTTTTTTTTTTTTTTAAAGTACTTTTTAATTAAAGATTTGTTTTTTGTTAATTTTTTTAGCATCTTTTAATAAAATATGTACTTTTTGCTTGTACTTTGCTTGAAAGACACTATTTGTTTTAAACGTACCTTTTTGTAAAATTGATTGACACAATAAAAAGTTAATTTTTACTAAAAGGTTCATTTTTGTTAAAACGTACTTTTTGCTAAAATATGCTTTTTATATTAAAAAGCCACCATTAATTAAAACAATATTTTTTGTTTAAAAGGCACTATTTGTTTTAAAAGTAATTTTTGCCTAAAAGTCCCTTTTTAAGAAAAAAGTATTTTTTATTACAGATTTACTTCTTGCTAAAATGTTCCTTTTTCAGTAGCCAATTTAAAAAAAAAATTTACTTTTTGTTTGTTTAAAAGTAACAACTAGTTTTTAATGTTCCATTTGTTAAAGTGGATTTTATGTTAAAATGTTTTAATAATTGCACTTTTTACTAAAAATTAGTTTTTTATTTTATTTTATTACATTTAAGCAAAAAGTACCTTTTAACTAAAATGTAAAATATAAAAGGCATCTTTAATTTTAAAGATATTTTTTGTTTAAAAAGTGGTTTTTAATTAAAAAGCCTCTTTTTGCTTAAACCGTGTGGTTAAAAGGTACATTTTAGTTTAAGGGTACTTTTTGTTTAAGAATACTTTTTGTTAAAAACTTGCTTTGGTTAAAAACAGGTTTTTGTCAAATACCACAGTTGAAGAAAATGTTCTTGTAGCACTGCAACAAAAATATAAGATCTTTTGTCAATTTGTAATTTTTGCTAAGATACTTTTCGTTAAAGGATAATAAAGGTACTTTTATGAAAATATATTTTCTTAAAAGTATCTTTATTAAAACCTTCTATTTTAAATGGTACTTTGGTTAATAATACTTGTTATATTGTACTTTTTAAAGATACTTTTTTTTATATAGCACGTTTTTTTTTTAAGTTATTTAAAAAAAAAAATAATTTTTCTTAAAAGATTTTTTCTTAAAATAAAATATACTTTTTGTTATTTATTCAAAAGATTGTTTTTGTCAATCTGTACTTTTTGCTAAGAGGTACTTTTTGTTGAAAGATAATTTTTGTTTAAAAGGTACTGTTGTTAAAACCTATTTTTCGTATAGTTATTTTTCTTTACTTTTTTTTACATGGTACTTTTTTAATAATACTTTTTGTTAAAATGTACTTATTTAAGGATACGTTTTTTTAAATGGTACTTTTTGTTAAAGGTAGGTTTTATAAAAAAAAAAAATATTGTTAAAAGTGATTTTTTCTTAAAATATACTTTTTGGCAAGAGGAACTTTTTCTTTATTTGGGAAAAAACTATTTTCCATACGTATTTCACTGCTTGTTTGGGCGAGATCTTCAGAAAACCTTTTTCATAGTCTTAGAAAAGTCAAAAATACTCTATCTATACATCTATACATATAATAAAACTGTAGCAGAACTATTTCTGTACATGAAATATATTTTTAAAATTTTGTTGCTGGCACAGTTAGAATTTTTGTCTGTCTGCCTTTGTGTAAGTCCGTCTGTTTGTCTGTATATCCGTCTGTATGTGTTCGCATCACGCAAAAACTACTGGATGAATTTTAATAAAATTTTTTTGAAGAGGTATCCTAGTATCTTGATTCAAATATAGGATACCTTTTTTCCAAAAAATATCTCATTTCCAAGAGAAAATAGAGAAAAAGTCTTTAAGGTACGCAATTTTATCGATTTGAAGATACTACAAACTTGGCAGCACCTTTTATTTTTAAACTATATATTTTAAAACTATTTATAGAATTCTACAATAATATTGGTACTTTATATAACTTTTAGATTTGTATGCAGGGATGGGTACCTCTATTTAAGGAATATATGTAAAACATAACTCAAGGACTATAAAAGTAAGAGTGTTAAAATTTGGTTTATTTTGCTTTCATAATTGAACAAAGTATAATCGAGACGCCTACGGGCGCAGCTAGTAAGCAATAACATTTTAAAAACAGAATGAGAATTATATTAAAGGAAGCATAGAAGTTAATTTTGGTTAAAATCTAGTTTTTATTAAAAGGTACTTTTTATTAATAGATACATTTAATTAAACATTTACATGTTAAACCGTTGAAGTTAATAAAATAAATAAATAAATATGAAAAAACAATTTTTGTTAAAGTATGCTGTTCGCAAAAAATGTGCTGGTTATTTAAAAAGTACTTTTTTTTTTAAATGGTAGTTTTATTTAAATGCTAATATTCTAAAAGTACTTTATTTATTATTTTCGTTTAAAGGGTATCTTTAGTTAAAGGGTACTTTTCATAGGTACTTTTTGTTACTTTTTGTTTTGGTACTTTTTGTTAAAAGGTTCTTTTTATCTAAAAGGTTTTTTTTTGTTAAAAGACTATTTGTGTCTAAAAGCTTGTATTGCCAGAAATATTTTGTTTAACGGTTCTTTTAAACGGTAATTTTTGTTAGTATAAAATCTGCCATAGATACTTTTTACAGTCATGGCAATTTATATTAGTTCACAATTTGTCATAAATACCTTTTGAAGTCATTATTCCGAGAAAAAATGAATACTTAAACAGCCAAAATTCTTTATAATTACTAATCCTGTCATAAATAACTCGTAATTATTGTATAGTTACTTTCAGGATAATAATAAACTACATTTTTCTCTTATATAACAATGCAGTTAATATATATATTTTCCCTATCCTTTTTCAGTTTATAACTGCTTATTTTTGAAATATATAAATAAAATAAATTTTGTGCCAATATTTTTTTAAGAATATAAAATAGTTTGTTGTGCTCTGCAATCCCTTTCTCTCTCATTACGCTTTTATGTACGTATGCTCTCTAAATGACTTGTTTTTTTTTCGATTTTATATAACTATTTTTAACAGTATATGTATGGGTATGAGTTTGTGTTTGTGTGTATTTTAATACACATTGTCCTCATTATCATCGTATTGTGATAACGATTATGGTTTTTATTATTCTGTTTGTGTTGTAGCATTTTAGGCGCCACTATTATGTTGTTATGGTAACAGAAATAGTCAAACTTTTTTCCTGTTTTTGGTGTATTTGTGTGTGTGTGTGTGAGAGAGAGGTAGGTACTTTTCAACTTATCGCTAACACAGCCACTGCTAGCCCTGTTAGTTTATGTTTTTATTACATTTCACAGCCTAAGTTCGTTTAAAAGCAGCAGGAAGTGAGAGGGTTTTTTCCTGCATTTAGTTTTTGTAAATGACTAGCGAATTTATAAAAAATATCGTTTAATTTACTTTGTAATTTAATTTAAGTTTGATGACATTTCTTTTCTACCATTTTTATTTTTATATATTTTTTTAATACTTCTTACTTATGTGAGCCAATAATTTACTGTAAAATTTGTTTAATTATAAATCGTTTTATAGTTTTCCCTTACCTTGACTCACTTTATGACGTCACAATTAATCGATTAAGTTTTTAGTGATTTAATTTAATTCAAACAGAGAATAATAAAGCAGTTTTTAATGGAGTGAGTTCTATCAACTTGTACGTGCTTATAAGTCTGTTAAAGATATTTTTAAAACACGTTTTATATTTTGGACATATAAATTAAATTATAAAAAGTATTAAAAAGCATAATATTGTTGAATTTTTCTGCCAACATAAGTAGCAGAAATATAAGTATAAATGAAAGATTTTTTAATTTATTAATTCAAAGAATTCAAATGTTAAAATAGTTTATCTTAAAAAGTACTTTTTGTTAGAAGGTATTTCTTGTAAATCTTCTTTTTGTTAAAGGCTATTTTATATTAGAGTAACTATTTTTAAAGAAAACATTTTTTGCAAATTAGTACTTTTCCCAAGAAGGTTCTCTTTGTTATAATATTGGGCACTTTTTTTAATAAAGTTTTGTTATAAGTTAGTACTTTCTGTTAAAATGTATTTTTTGTAACCATCATTTTGTTAAAAGCTGTTTTATTTTATAGTAAACAGTTTTTTTAGAAAACACCTTTTATAAGTAATTACTTTTTGCAAGAAGGTACTTTTTTATATTAGGTACTTTTTTAAAATAATTTTCTGTTATAAGTTAGTACTTTCTGTTAAAACGTATTTTTTTAACTGTTTTTGTTAAATGCTATTTCATATTCGAGAATAATTATCATTTAGAAAATGATTTGGTAAAGAAGTACTTTTTGCAAGAAGGTACTTTTTGTCTTGAAATAAAGTACTCTTTATAAAGTTTTGTTAGAAGTTAGTTTTGTGAGAAAACACAGTTAATAAAAGAAGACTTTTTTGGTTAGCTGTTGCGTTTTGAACTTAATGTTTGAAGGTACTTAATGTTGAAAGGTACTTTTTATTATAAGTAATGTTCTAATAAAATATGGGGTTTGGTAAAGTGTACTTTTTGTTAAAACATACCTTTTGTTAGCAGTTGCGTTTTATTTTGCACATAATGTTCAAATGTACTTCAATTTAAACCGTTAAAATTTGCTATAAATTACTTTTTACAAAAAGGTAACTTTTATTGAAATGCACTTTTTGTTAATAAGTACCTTTTGTTGAAAGTTGCATTTTCTTTTGAGTTCACTGTTTAAATTACATAACACGAAAAGGTATTTTTTGCTATACTTTACTACTTATTAAAAGATAGTCATTGCTAAACCATATATTTTATTAAAAAGTACTTTTTGGTAAAGATATTTATTTTTAAAAGGCCTTTAATGTTCAAGGGTTAAAAACTACCTTGTTGTTTAAAGGTTAAATTGTACTTTGTTCTCTTTTTAAATATTTTTTTTTTAATGTCCTTTTTGTTAAAAGGTACTTTTTTTCAAAGGGTAGTTTTTTTTAAAAATCCTTTTTTTTAAATACTTTTTTTAAAAAATACTTTTTTTAAAAAATACTTTTTTTAAAAAATACTTTTTTGTAAAAGTTCCCTTTATTCGTAAAAGGTTTTACCTTTTAAAAGTTAATGTTTGTTAAATCTATGATTTTGCTTAAAGATGTTTTTTTTGTTAGAAAATTATTTTTGTAAAAACACACATTCTTTAAATAGGTACTTTTTCCTTAAGGAACAATTTTGTTATTAGATACTGCTTGTTAGCAGATATTTTGTTTAATGTACTTTTTATTTGAAAGCCTTCTAAAGAAAATATTTGTTTAAAAATACTTTTTTATTTTTATTTTTTTGTAAATGTTTTTGCTCAAAAGTACTTTTTTTAGAAGATTCCAAATAATTCTTTATTAAAGATAGTTTGGTAAAGGGCAATACACATGTTTGTATTTATTTTTAAAAGTGTTTCAGATTTTTGTTTGTTTAAAAGCTACGTTTGGTTGAGGGATAATTTTTGTTAAAATGAACTTTTTGTTGAAAAGTACGAATTGTTTAAAGTAATTTTTTTCAAAAATTTACATTTTGTTAACAGGTATATTTTAATAAAAGTACTTTTCCCTGTAAAGAAACTTTTGTTATGTGGTTATGCATGCATGTGCATAGTATGTTTAAATGTGGTTTATGGAAAGTTTCCCTTTTTTAAAAGGTACGTTTTGTTAAAAGAATCTTTTTTTAAGGAATTTTCATTAAAATGAATTTTTTGGTATACATTTCCTAATTTTATGTAAAAAAATTTATTTCTAGTTAAAAGTTATATTTTTTTAATTAGGTACGTTTTTTAAAATAAATTTTCGGTAAAAAATACTTTTTCTTAAAAAGTACTTTTTGGTAAACATTTATTTATTTTATGAAAAAAATTTACTTTGTGTTAAAAGGTATATTTTTTAGTAGGTACGTTAGTAAAAATAAATTTTTGTTAAAAAGTACTATTGCTTAAAAAGTAATTTTTTGTAAAAATTACTACTTCTTAAAAGGTACCTTTTCTTTAAAATAATTTTTTTTCTAAGAATTCTTTTTTTTATGGTTCTTTTTTCTTATAACTAAGTAGAAGGAACCTTAAATATTACGTTACTATTTGTTTAAAGATACTTTTTGCTAAACAGTACTTTTGATTAAAACGTAGCTACTTTTTAAAATATTTAAAAGTCAAATATCTTGTAAACTACTTTTATTTTGTTATTTAAAAAATAATTACATTTATTTATTTTATTTATTTATTTATTCATTCATTTATTCAAGAACCTACCCATGAGGCCATAGCGGTCTTTTATACTACTATTTTAATAATAATATTTATTTTTATATTTAAAGCAGCAATTAATCCTATTTTTAAAGAAACCGGGTTTAATAATTATTGTTCTGTACTATTGCTAAATTAGCTTTTTTCCATATTTTATATACTTTAAAACATTAAAAATTTGTTTCGTAAGTAGTTTTTAGGTTAAACTTTTTATTATTTATTCATGTCATAAACAGTAACAAAAAAAGTTACTATTTTTTTGTTACAAAAAGTCCATATAACAAAGAGATAAATGAGCCAAAATATTTAAAATTCTTGTAATTTATACAATAAGCAAAAAATATTATAAAAGAATAAACAAAAAAAAAATATTGAAATAATGCCAAAATATCACCACCACAAGCAGTTAAAACATCAACACAACGAGAGATGTGTAAGGGTTAGTGAAACGGGCTGAAATAGGGAGAAAAAGGGAGAACTCTGCAGACCTGAAAACAGCGCGTTAAACAATCTTTTAGAGCATTCAACTTTAAAAATTCATTAAAATAATTACTTAAAGAGTTTTCATTAAATCAATGAAAGTGGTTGTGTTTTTAATATTTTTCTTTTTTTCCCTCCACTCCAGCACATGATGTCATCTAACGTATGGCCAAATTGGCTTTACCATCACCGAGTGTTTTAAGTAAAACAAAAATTTCATATGTGTAACATACTCGCTGCAATAAAACGTATTTACAAATCTCTACAAATGTATATGGGAGTGTGTGTGTGTGTATGATGGTAAAGCAATATAAAAATATTTGTTTTAATGTGTGCCTGTGTGTGTGTGTGAAATGAAACAACTCCTAAATGTGACAGCACAAAAGTCCTGCCATGAACAAAGTAATAAATGTAAGTGCTTTCATATGTGGAGAAACAATATTCTATTTTTACAAAAAATATTTTTCATTTTCAATTTCATTTTATTATTCTTATTTTTTTTTTTGCATTTAAAATTAAAGTTCTTTTATAACCAAACAAATACAGTTAAAGCGGTAACTGTTGATCAAATATCGAATGGCATGGGTGTATTTGTAGCAAACACATAATACATCCCCTGGGACTTTCACTTTAACAAATAAAACGAATACTTCAGGTTAGATTGCTGAAAAAAATATGTTTTAAATTTGAAACTTAAATACTAAATAATTCAAATTCCTCAGAAAAATAATATCCATCCATTAAAAGACACTTCCAAACTAACCAAGCTCTTTTTGGATAAAAAATTATAAACTTTTTCGTATAAAATATTGTAAAAATATAACTTTTAGTACCTCTTAACAAAAAGTACTTTTTATCAAAACGTATCTTTTAACAAAACATTCGGTTTATTGAAACTTATTCATATAAAGTACTTTCCAATTCAAAAAAAATTTAGGAAAAAAAAGCAGTAAAAAAGTACCTTAAGCTAAATAAAGTTTTTTAAAGTAGTAAACAGCTCCGACTTGCCAGGAGTACTTTTTGTAGAAACACACCTTTCTACAAAAAGTTCCTTTTACCTAAATATGCACTGAACAAAATATTTAATTTTATTTAAATGTATCTCTTTCGTACCTATTAACCAAAAAGTACTGTTAATAAAAAAGTAACTTTTAACAAAATATTTGTTTTATTAAAACATATTCACAAAAAGTACTTTCCAATACAAAAAAACCTTTCAGTAAAAAAACGTTAAAAAAAATATCTTGTCGCAGAAAGTTTTTTGTAGCAAACAGCACCGATTTGCCAAAAGTACTTTTTGTAAGAAGATACCTTGCTTCAAAAAGTTCCTTTTACCTAAAAGTATCCTTAACAACATATATCTTTTGCAAAACGTATCTCTAAATAAAAATAAAAAAAATTAACACCGTGACA
This sequence comes from Phasia obesa, assembly GCA_949628195.1. NCBI lineage: Eukaryota > Metazoa > Arthropoda > Insecta > Diptera > Tachinidae > Phasia > Phasia obesa. The sequence continues at coordinate 14,367,331 of OX451219.1, forward strand.
AAAAACATATTTTAGCAAAAAGTACCTATTGACAAGAAGAACATACAAAAAAATACCTTACAACACAAAGTATTTTGAAAAAATGTACTTTTTAAAATAAAAAGTGCCATTGATAACCTGAATACGTACTATTAATCAAAAAGTTCCTTTTAGTCAAATATAACTTTAAACCAAAAAGTTCGTTTTAACAAAAAGCGCATTTTTTTGCCGATAGTACCTTTTAACGAAAAAATTTTCTCTTAAAATGTAATATATATTTTCAGAAAAAGTTGCTTAAAATAATTTTAGATTTTATAAAAAAGTTTACTTCAACAAAAAATGCGTTTCAAAAAAAGTGTATTTTAATATTAAGTACTTTATAACAAAAGTGAATTTTTAACAAAAAGTACTTTTAACAAAAATTACCTTTTAACAAAAATCCTATTAACAAAAATTACCTTTTAACAAAGAGTCGCTTTTAACAAAATGTCCCTTTTAAAAAAAAATCCATTTTAACAAAAACTACCTTTTAACAAAAACTACCTTTTGACAGAAATTAATTTGTAACAAAAAGTACCTTTTAACAAAAAGTAACTTTTAACTAAAAGCACCATTTAACAAAACATATCTTTTAACTAAAATACCTATTAACAAAAAGTACCTTTTAACGAAAAGTACCTTTTAATAAAAATTAGATTTTAAGATAAATTGCTCTTTAATGAAAAGTACCTTTAAACAAAATATACCATTTAAAAACATTTACCCTCGGCGAAACGTACCTTTGAACAAATAAATAAATATTTTAACAAGAAGTCACTTTTTACAAGACTTACCTTTTAAAAATAAGCCTTTAACACAGAGAGAGCCTTTAAACATTAAGCGGCTTTTAACCATAAGTATTTTTACAAAAGTTTTCTTTAGAACAAAGTACTTTTCAGCACATTGTAATTTTTAAAATGTAATTTTTAACTAATTAATTTAAAACACATTTTAACTAAAAGGAATTTTGATATCTTAAATAGTACCTTTTAACAGAGACAGATATTTTTAGCTAAAAGTACGTTTGAATAAAGTTACATTTTAAAAAGTACAATCCAAAATTAAACAAAAAGTATTTTTAACCAGAGGTGCCTTTAACATTTTACGAAGAGGTACCTTGGAAAAGATTTTTTTATTTTTTCACAAAGAAAGAACCGACACAAAAAAAGACCTTATTATAAAAAGTATATTTTAGTAAAATGTTCCTTTTAGCAGAAGTGACTTTAAACAAAAATTACATTAAAATAATTTTGAAAAAAATTATCTTAAAGTACTTTTGAACAATTAGTACAATAAAGTACTTTTTAATAAATTGTACCTTAAAGTATTTTTAAACAAAAAGTGGAAAAAGTACCTCAAAGTATTCATTTTAGCAAAATGTTCCTTTTAGCAGAAGTGACTTTAAACAAAAATTACATTAAAATATTTTTGAAAAAAAGTACCTTAAAGTACTTTTGAACAATTAGAACATTAAAGTACTTTTGAATAAATTGTACCTTAAAGTATTTTTAAACAAAAAGTGGAAAAACTACCTCAAAGTACTTTAAAAAAAAGTGAAAAAAGTACCTTAAAGTACTTTTGAACAGAAAGTACTTTTTTAGGAAAAAAGTACCATAAATTTAATATATGTATGTATGTTTAAGGAAAAATTACTTTTTAACGAAAGGTCTTATTATATTGATAGTGATCCGTAAGAAGAACGTAATGACTTACTTGCTCATCTTTTTATTTAATCGTTATTATGAACTTTCATTTTAAATTCTTTTAAACGTTCTTTTTGGAGCCTTAAAATGCAGGATTATTTCACAAAATTTACTTCTCAGATGGCAAACATGTCATTTTACATTAAAACATTTAAAAGCATATTAATGGTCATTGTATCTTTATATCTTGTATCTGCTTGTCGTAAGATGGCTGTAAATCTTAACAAATAAATTATTGTTGTTGTTCATAATACAACGTTTTATCGCATTTAACAGTTTCTTCACAAGGATTTAAAATCATTCTGCTGAGCTGTAGCATATAATTCAATTGTCAATATGTTGACATGCAACATGCGATAAAACATTATTTTCTTAACATTCTAAATGTTCTACACTACATCCTTCTATTCATCTTGCCAGGATAATAATAATGTTTGGAGTGGGGTAGAGTTAGAGCGCTGTGTATGTGTGTGTGTGTGGTAATGTGTGTTTGTACTTCCTAGGGGTTTTTTTTGCTAATCTGTTGGCTTTAAGAGTTAAAGAGTGATGTGAGTGTGTGCTGGCATGAGTGATGAATTTAGTTTTTCTTTTATAATTTTTTCGTTATATTTAATTTGATGTTATATTAAAGTCAAAAGACAATGTTTGTTCTCAGGTTTTTTTTTTTGTTAAAAGATAAAATGAATTAAAGGGCAAAATAAAAAATTAAAAAAAAATAAAATCAATGAACAAGAAAGTTTTAGTGATAGAATGTTGAACAAGGCTCTTTACAACATGTTTTATTGTTCTTTTAGTTTTTTTTTTTTAATAAAGCAGGAAGAGTAAAAAAAAAACTGGTGACCATAGTCTTTGCAACGTAATCCGGTCATATGTTCTATAAGTTCTATATTTTTATTTTGTTTTTGAAATTTAAGTATTAGTAACCAAAGCTAAGATAAACACAAACATTAGTGATGTACGTTGATATATAGGGTTCGCATACACATACGTTTGTGTGTTTCGCAGGATGCTTAACATTCCACTGCAAACCTACACATGTGTTACAATAGTTTCTATAACTTTTTATTATAGATTTTGTGTTCGTTTTTTTTTAACTTTGTTTTTAATCTGAAGTCTTTTGACGTCATGTTTATGATGAGGGTGTATATAAGGCATGGTCGGGATGTTTGTTACATATGTCCTTAACATGAAGCATACAAATTTTGAGCGAAAGTTTCATAAATTACAAAATGGGCATATTAAAAGAATAATCCTTAGAGCTGCTATATATGCAATTGCTTATTTTTAGATCTAAGGTCTCTAGGTAACTGCGCAATTAAAAACTTTGAATTCAAATTTTGGCAAATTTAAAAAAAAGCAAATTACAAAAATAATATTTTTTTTTACACTAGGCCCTAAGGCCAAATAAAATCACAAACACAGAGCTTTGGAGGCTAACAAAGGAAGAACCAATAAGAAGAAGAAAATGATGAAGATGGATAAGACATACTCTTCGGAAGCCTATTGGTAGCGTTAGGAGAGCCGCCTTAGAATGAAACCCCCAAGGAAGTCGGCGCTCCGGTCGTCCAAAAAATACATGGCGTAGAACAATTTGAAATGAAATTAAGAAAATAAACAAATCTTTTGACGAAATTAAATTAATTTGTAATGATAGAATTAGTTGGAATTTGATTGTAGTAGCCCATGTTCCCAAGTGGAATAAATAGAAGGAAAAAAGGCCCTAAGGATAGAGGACATAGTTTTCGTCTGTCAGTCCAAGGCTCACAGGTTCGACTTATTTAAAAAAAAAAATAATAAAAATATACATAGACCTATGACGGCTACAACAACAACAACTATATATATATATATATATATATATATATATATATATATATATATATATACATTTTGCTTTGAAATTAGTCCAGAGCAAATTTTAAGACTCTTACGTATTTACTTTATATAAAGGTACCGATCCGACGATAAAATTCTAAAATTCATATATAATTTTAACTTATTTCAAAGCTCTGTAAAAGGTGTTAAAAATATTTTAATAACAATGTAATTCCACAAAGTAAAAATACAAATCAAATACAAATTTTATTCAATTGTCTATTTGGCTGTAAGTAATTCATATTTTGTGATTATTTTAAAACAGCGCCATCTACTGCGCAACCATGTAAAAACATCCCTCTTCCAGTTCATGTTAAAACAGCGCCATATGTTACGCCACCATGTTCAAAAAATATACCGCTTTCAAAACTAAAACATGCCTTAAAGTATGCACTACTTTTAAATCGATAAAAATAAATCGATTTAATTTAAAGCTTTGTAAAAGACGGACATGAAATGATTTGCTCATTATTTAAAAACAGCGCCATCTGTTGCGCAACATCGCTTAAAATATTCCGCTTTCAAAAATAAAAGTTTCCTTAAAGTATGCAATACCTTTAAATCGATAAAAAAAATCGGCATACTTGTACTGCTCTTCCTCTACATTCTCTTGGGAATAAGATATTTTTCCGGAAAAAATGTCCTATATTGGAATCAGGATATTAAGGTACCTCATTGCGAAATTTTGTTAAAATCCATTTAGTAGTTTTTTCGTTATGCGAACACAAACACAAAGGTAGACAGACAGACATGAAATGAGTTACTATTTTATTTTGATGTATAGATTTTAGACAATTTTATTATAAGGGGACACTATTTACTCCCCTTATAATAAAATTGTTTTTAATTTAAAAAAAAAAAAGGCCTAAAAGTATGCTTTTTATAATTTGCTTTAAACACACATAAATACAGAGTTACTGCGGCCAGATAAAACGAATGCAAATCGTTCAATTCTGGTTAAAAAATAGTGAAAATTTTTTTTAGAATTTTTCGCATTTGCAGAAATTTGTCAGCGTATATTTTATAATTTTAATTAAATTATAAGAAATTTTTTAAGCTGTTTTTAATGTAAAGTTAAAGTATGACACCTATCTTATGTGTCTCCATTTCGCAATTGTAAGACTTTTTTATGCAGAATTTTGTGGAAGCATATAAAACATTTTTCACTCCCAAAGCAACTACTCTTTTCCAGAAAGTAGCTTTTTCATTAAATTTACTTTTTTTAATTACCTTTTTCAAAAAAGTACTTTTTACAAAAAAGCACTTTGCTTTATAAGTACTATTTTTTTAGAAAAGTGTCTTTTTCAATTATTAATGTAGAGAGAGTGTATATCGAAGCAGACCGCTTCCTTAGAGGGTCCATCAACCCCTTCCATCAAGCCCTTACTATTGATTTTAGTGAAGTCAGACTGTCGGCCTTTTTTCTATTTACGAAGGCTTAGATCCCCAGTGGCATCTACATTTAACTAGTTTCTGCCCGTGGTCCCAGCCAGTGCTGGATTTTCACACACAATGTGCTCCACCATCTCAGTCTCTTCCAGGCACAGTCTGCAAGGCAACTTGACACTTGAAGCTTCCATGACCTATCACTAACGTAGTTATTCAGCATAAAGTACTTCTATTATATTTGAAAACCCTACTGTCCTTTTTGCTAAGGGGCTCTTTGAGCATCATTCGAGCCTGCCTACATGTAGCAGCCTCCCTACAACTTTAACTTTTTTTTTGTTAAAGATACAAAATGGTTGAAAAAGAAATGTCTTTCAAATAAGAATACTTTTTAAATAGTACCTTTTTTAAAAGTACCTTTTCCAAAAGTTCCATTAAATAAAAGTACTTTTTCCAAAAGATTGATAGCTTTCCAAAAAACGCTGTTTATTTTTTTAACTCCTTTCTTGCAACAACTGTATGTCAAAAAAGAGTACCTTTTACACAAAGAATCCATTTTTAGAAAAAGTACCATTTTATTGAAATTATAATTTTTATTAAAAAGAGAAAATTCATAATTTTGTTAGAGTTAATAGTAATTGATTTTTAAGCTTTAAAAATTATTGGATTAATTGTTCGCCCACCCATAGTTGCTGTAGTTGTCTTCTTATTCGTTTCAGCCTGAATGCACTTGTTTTGTTTAATTTTGCAAACCATAAGTCTGTTTATAGAGCATGTTTTCTATGGATTTACTTCCAATACAATTTAATACTAAGGCTTCCAGCTTTTGACTTTGTTGTATGATTGGACATACATATTATTTTTTTCTGTTTTCTATTTTATTTCAAAAACTAGAGTACAGCAAAGGCCAAAATAAGAGCATGATTTAAATTTTTTTTAATATTCGTTTACATTTTATATATAGATTTTTAAAGACAAATTTATATTACAATTTATCTATTTTCTTTTATTTGCAGGTAATTACAAAAAAAAAATATTTGATCCTTAAATCATTTCAATAAAATGTATACGACTGTAAGTATTATGTACTTAATTGATATTTAGATTTTTTTAAATTTCTATCTAAAAGCTTATGTTGATGTGTTTTAATGTAAGACTCTAAGCTTAAAAAATTTTGACCGAGGTATCCAACTTTGGATGCTTACCTACATCCCCCTTCAGTGTAGGGGCTGATCGCTTGCTGCTCCAGTCAATAAAAACTCTGCTTTGCCTCTGTAAAATATCTTTAATACATATTTATTGGTTCACATACCGAATTATTTTTAAAATAAAAACTTTTAAATCACTGCGAACAGCACAGTTCTAACCACCCTCGCACTTTGTGTAAAATTTGTTTTTTTTTTATTAAAATTTTCTGTGTATGATTTTTTTATAATTTTTTAAAAATTGTTTTAATTTCCTTTAATTTTAAAAGGAAATAACTGATGCTTCCTTCCGTTACAATATCTCTTGCCACAACTGTACTACTCGTATTGTTGTCTTCACTTCTTATTCAGTTGTTCTGTTTGTTATTGTTGCTGCTTATATTTGCTACATTGTTGCAAATATTTGTTGGTAAGAATATTGATTTCTTTTTGGTTTATTTAAAATTTGTTTCTTTTAGATTTCAAATATTTAATTTTTTTTTCCACAACAACAAACAAAACATAAGAAAATGTGAATGAAATGCACACAAGAATGATGTGTGTTTGTGTTAGTGTTTGTTTGGCTAAAATATTGATTTCTTTTTTTTTGTTTTGTTCATCTTTCTCCGCAATACAAATAAAAATTTCTTTAAACATCATACTCAACAATAATGATTTAACGTACGAGTACTTTTATTTTATATATTATTTTGTGACAGCAAGACCAGTATTTTTATTTATTTATTTTTAATTTTTTTTTTTGTGAAGAGTAAAAATTTATGTGGTTAAAGCGTGTAGTACTTTGGCAAAATTTTAAGTGACAAGAAGGCAAGAAAATAAATCTTAAATCAAGTGATTTCATTTTTATTATTTTTGGTCTGTCTATATTTGCAATTTCATTTAATATTCTTATCTTTGGAGATTATAAAGGATATAATATTGGAAAATACTTGTCAATTGTGGATATAAAGCTGGGTGAGATAATTTTTATGGTTATAATTGAAAAATATTTAAATAAAATTTTTTCATAAATATTTCCATAACAAAAGCTTTTTTAAAGAAAAAAGTAAGTGCGACCAAATCTGTTAAGATCTTTTAAGAATAAAAGGATATTTGAAAGGTTTTGCTATTAAAAAAGTGTCCTTTCGATGAAGTTAAACATCAATCTCATAATGCTTAACTCAAAGAGTTCGTTAAAATAAATGCTAACAAAAAAGTAATTTAAACATAAAAAATTGTTTTCAAATGATTTTTATAATAAAAAATATTTTTATACAAAATAGAATTTAAAAATAAAAAAAATTATTTTTATAATAAAAATACTTTTTATAAAAAAATAATTTTATTACAATAATTTTATTATATAATTTTATTATAATTATAATTATTTTTTATAATAAAAATTATTTGTATAATAAAAATTATTTTTATAATAAAACTTGTTTTTATAATAAAAATTATTTTTATAATAAAATTGATTTTTATAATAAAAATAATTTTTATAATAAAATTGATTTTTATAATAAAAATAATTTTTATAATAAAAATAATTTTTATAATAAAAATTATTTTTTATTATAAAAATTATTCTTTATTATAAAAATTATTTTTTATTATAAAAATTATTTTTTATTATAAAAATTATTTTTTATTATAATAATTTTTATTATAAAAATGGTTTTTGTAATAAAAATTAGTTTTATAATAAAAATTATTTTTATAATAAAAAATATTTTTTATTATAATAATTTTTATTATAAAAATAGTTTTTGTAATAAAAATTATTTTTATGATAAAAATTATTTTTATAATAAAAATTATTTTTATAATAAAAATTATTTTTATAATAAAAATTATTTTTATAAATAAAACTATTTTTATAATAAAAATTATTTTATAATAAATTTTTTTTTTTATAATAAAAATTATTATTATAATAAAAATTATTTTATAATAAATTTTTTTTTATAACAAAAATTATTTTATAATATAAAATTATTATTATAATAAAATTTTTTTATAATAAATATTATTTTTTAAATATAAATTTTAAATTATAAAAATAATAAAAATTATTTTTGTAAAAAAAATTATTAAATTATAATTATTAAATTATTTTTATAAAGAAAAACGATTATTATAAAAACATTCTAAAAAGACCCAAGGGAGTCGGTTTTCTCTACACGGCGACCTAACTCACTTTTTATTATTTTTCTATATGCTTCTTTACTCTAAAGTTTATTTTAGTAAAGGTTTTTATTTTCTAATTTCAAATGGTATTTTAAGGGCACTTTTTGAAAAGGTACTTTTTTGGAAGTACATTTTTAAAGCTTTTTATTTAAGATAGGATTTTTTTGTGTAAATATTACTTTTCCAAATTCTCTTTTTCTTTAAAGGAAGTTTTAAAAGGAGATATTTTTCCAAAACTTTTTATATGTAATTTTTAAAACGTACTTTTGTCAAAAGTTGTTTTAGAAACACTCTTTTAAAAAATGATTCTCTTAATCAACCATTTAAGGAGGTTTACTAAGGTATTTTTTTTTTAAGTTAGATTATTTCTTTAAATATCGTTTTTAAAAAGGTACTCTTTCCAAAAGTTTATTTTCTCAAAAACTTCCTTTTTCGGAACGCAATTTTGACAGCAAATAATTTTTTTTTCAATAGGTATTTCAGGAAAGTCTTTTTTTAAGATACTTTTATAAAAGTTACTTTTATCGAAAAGTAGTTTTTTTGAAAGGAACTATTATCAAAAGTACTTTTTATTGATATATAATGAAAGTCCTTTTTTTAAAAAAGATTGTTTTAAAAAAGTTACTTTTACTTGAAAGTACTTTTTTCAAAAGGAACTTTTATCAAAAAATACTTTTTATGGATATATTTATGGAAAGTCCTTTTTTTCAAAAATATTGTTTTATAAAAGTTACTTTAATCGGAAAGTACTTTTTTCAAAAGGAACTTTTATCAAAAAGTACTTTTTATGGATATTTTTTCAAATTAAGTGCCTGTCCCACGATATCGCTCGATTAGCACAAATACATTTAAAACAAAAACAAAATGTTTGAATAGCACAAATACATTTAAAACAAAAACAAAATGTTTGAATTTGTTTTAAATGTATTTGTGCGAGCGATCGACATCGAGCAAGATCGTGGGACTGGCAGTAAATTTACATTTGTACCAATGCTTCCGGGTAACTAGAGCCTACGAAGTGTGCCTAGCATCCAAACGACTTATAATATGGGTATCATCCGGTAGCCCCACTTTTACTTCCCCAGTCCCTAAGGCAGGATCTAAATTGCCAGAAGGGAGATTTACTCCGGTGTGCCTTTCAAAATAAAAGGAGTTATTTTTTTAAGTTCTTATTTTCAATTGTTGATTTAAAGAATTACTTTTTTAGAAGGTACTTTTTCCGAAAGGCAGTTTTTACAAAAGGTACTTTTATAAAATGTGCTTTGTTTAAAGAGTACTTTTTCAAAAAGTAATTTTTTCAAAAGGCGCTACTTCAAACGGGGTGTTAATAAAGAAAATAAATTTTTTTTGAACGTAAAAGTCTCGCTCAAAAAGTATTTCATTTGAAGGTTACAAATGAAAGGAGGTAATATTTTAAAGTGTAATTTTTTTAAGTTCTTATTTTAAATTGTTTATTCAAAGAAGTACTTTTTTAAATGTTCTGTTTTTCGAAGGTACTTTCAAGAAATGTAATTTTTCAAAAAATATTTTTTTTCAAAGGCTCTTCTTTAAAGAGGGCGTTATTTAAAAAAATGTTTTTAAACGTATTTTTTTAATACCCCTATAAAAAGTAGTCTTTAAGTACTTTTTTAAAACGTACCTTTATAAAATATAAGTTTTTTAATATTGTATTTTAAAGATTACTTTTTTAAGCGCTTTTTATAAAGATTTTTTAAAAAATGTATAACTCAAAGGTACTTTGTGCAAAGTATACCCCTGTTAAGGACGTTTTTTCTCTAAGAATATCTTTTTTATTAAGAGAGGAATTTTTTAAAATGTGTTTTTTCAACTTATTTTTATAAAGTTGTTTTTTTTTAGAAAAATTGTTTTTTAAATAATTAAAAAAAACACTATTCGCTAAAAGCTTATTTGTTGGAAATTATTTTTTGTTCGAATGTATTTGTTTTCGTAATATTTTACTTAAGTGCTTAGATTTCCATTTTACTAATTTTTTCAATTTCTTTTTATTTTTTATTTTTTTTTGTTCCTAAAATTGTCACCATTATTTGTTTGATTTTTATTTTCATTGCTTTTTTCTCTCTTAAATCTAAGTGCATTAACATGTTTTTTCGTTTTTAGTTTTTTTTTTCTACATATTTTTTTCTGACAATTTAAATCCACCAATTAAAAAGTTTTACATTTTTTAACTTGTATTAGTGAGTACTTTAAAGGATTTTTTGTTGCTTGTTGTTGAGTAAAAACAGTTAAATTTAAGGGATTATATTTGATTCTCTTTTTTTTGTCAAGCAACAAATAAGCAACCAATAGCCAGCACTGAAAAAAATATTTAACAAATTTTTTTTTTGTTGTAAGAAAATACAGAGAAACTGATTTGAAATGGGACATTTTGTCGGTATATTAGCAAAGCTTGAATTACTTGGGTTTATGTTTTAAATGTAAAATTTCTAATTTTTAAATAACATCATAGTTTAAAATACAATTTAAAAATTAAGGTTTTGATGATTTTTCCATTATTTGTTTTTTTTTTAATAAATATTAGCGATTAAAATTATTTTACACGCTTACATTTGAGGCTTAAAACAGATAAATAAATAAATAAAATAACTTAATTTTTAGGAGATGAAGAAAAAACTATGCTTTACTTTTAAAAAGAGCAACCGGGTTGTCGTTTATCCAATTATTAGATACTTAAAGTTTTAGTTTATTTAGTTTTTTTATTTAAAAAACTAAGGTTAATTCATACTCCTGGTTGTTCAGTTATACGAATAATTGGATACAAAAAGTTTTCTCTTTTAGAGATTATTCGACTAAACGAATAATTATTTTATGCTCAATGTTTTCCACTTCTAATATATACATATGTTTTGACTTGTTTAGTAATTACAAATAACAAAACTGCAGTAACCGGTTTACGATTATTCGATTAAACATAAAGTCTTTAGTTTATTTAGTTTTTTTTTTTTTAATAAAAAAAATCAAAATTTATACATATTCCTGGTAGTTCAGTTATACCTATAATTTGTTACAGAAAGTTTTCTATTTTAGCGATTATTCGACTAAATGAATAATTATTTTATGCTCAATGTTTTCCACTTCTAATATATACATATGTTTTGACTTGTTTAGTAATTACAAATAACAAAACTGCAGTAACCGGTTTACGATTATTCGATTAAACCTAAAGTCTTTAGTTTATTTAGTTTTTTTTTATTAAAAAAAATCAAAATGTATATATATTCCTGGTAGTTCAGTTATACGAATAATTTGGTACAGAAAGTTTTCTATTTTAGCGATTATTCGACTAAACCAATAATTATTTTATGCTCAATGTTTTCCATTTCTAATATATACATATGTTTTCACTTGTTCAGTAATTACAAAAAACAAAACTACAGTAACCGGTATACGATTATTCGATTAAACATAAAGTCTTTAGTTTATTTTGTTTTTTTATTTAAAAAAATCAAAATTTATACATATTCCTGGTAGTTCAGTTATACATATAAACTAAACGAATAATTATTTGTATTTCATTCCTAATGCATACATATTTTTTGACTTGTTTAGTAATTACGAAAACAAAACTGCAGTAACCGGTTAACGATTATTCGATTAAACGTTAAATCTTTAGTTTATTTATTTTTTTTTATTTAAAAATAAATTTAAATTTATACATATTCCTGGTAGTTTAGTTATACATATAATTGGGTACAGAAAGTTTTCTATTTTAGCGATTATTCGACTAAACGAATAATTATTTTATTATTTTATTTTTGCATTGTTTAATAATTACGAAAAACAAAACTGATGTAACCGGTTAAGGATTATTCGATTAAACATTAAATCTTTAGTTTATTGAGTTTTTTTTTTTTTATTAAAGAAAATCAAAATTTATACAGATTCCTGTTGTTCAGTTATACGAATAATTGGATACAAAAAGTTTTCTATTTTAGCGATTATTCGACTAAACGAATGCCCAATGTTTACCACTTCTGATATATACATATTTATTGGCTTGTTCCGGAAAACAAAACTGCAGTAACCGGTTAACGATTATTCGATTAAACGTTAAATCTAATGTTTAGGGCATTAGATATTGAATTTTTAGTTAATTTTATTTAATTTTTTACTTAATTAAATAAATACAAAATATTTTAGAGTAACCGGTTTACGGGTTATCCGATTAAAACATTAATCGAATGCTTGAAGATTTTAGAGTATTTCTTATTTTAATTTTTTTAATAAAAGAAAACAATAAATTCTTGCAATTTCTAAGTGGTGATTTACAAAAAGAAATACGCAAATCTCAAAAAAAATAAAAAAATTTTAAATTTTATATAAGCTGGTTATCGGTTATCCGGTTAAATGCTTCAAAGTTTTCAATTTTTTAGTATTTTTTTTTCTAGTTTCTGATTATAAAAATTTTTGATGTTTAAGCAAATAAAAATAGATAAAGCCACTGAACCCTAGTTAAGGATTATTCGATTATATTATTAACTGGTTATTCAAAGTTTTTTTATTGTTTGTATTTGATTAATATAAAAACGAAAACCGGATCGACGGTAATCCTATTAAATAAATAATAAAAAAAAGCCACAATACCCGGGTTAACTATTAATCGATTATATGATTAACTGTTTTTTTTTTTTTTTTTTATTTGATTAATATAAAAATAAAAAACGGATCAACTGTATTCCAATTAAATAAAAAATTGAAAGCTAGCAGTTTTTAATTTTGGTTTTTTTTTTAAATTAATTACAGAGATTTATAGTGCCCGTTTTGCGGCAACTTCGATTAGATGATGACACGAATGCTAAAAGTTTTCAGGTTTTAGTATTTTTTAAGTTTCTAATTAACTAAAAAATTAAAACTTTCCATTTTAATTTCTTAAAAATTAAACAAAAACGTAAACAATTTAACGATTATTGTAAATTAAACGATTAATCGGTTAAACAAAATCTAAGCTCCGAGTATGCTTTTTCTTTTTTTTTTTTTTGATAAAAATAGTTAAAATAATAATAAGTAATAAAAGAAAACAATTAGTGTTGAACTTGTAGATAATTTTTTTTTTATTATCTTATTTTTTTACAAAAATTATAAAGATGTAATATAATAAAATAACCGGGTATTCTTAAATCTTTATTATAACCAGGTTATTAAACGATTATTATCATGTTCGAATTTATTTAGCCCTGATATGTTGTTTATTTAAATTTGTATTTAAGAAAAAACCATTAAACTCCACATCACCAAAGTTAATGATTATCCAAGTAATCGAATAAAAAATAAATAAAATAATTTTCAGTTATTACTACTTTTCTTTGAATTTTTTTATTTGCTTAAAGGTCTAACTAATAACATGCTCAATGTTTTTCTTTTTGTATCCGAGTTAATCGTGATCTGACCAAATAATTATTCGGATACTCACCAAAAATAATGATTATCCAAGTAATCGAATAAAAAAATAAACTTATTTTAGTTTTTACACCTTTACTTTAACTCGTTTAAACGACAAACTAATAACAGGCTCAAAGTTTTTCTTTTTGTATCCGGGTTAGTCGTGATCCGAATAAATAATTATTCGGATAATCGACTTAAATTATTTTTATTATTGTTTTTTTTTTTTCTTTGATTAACTTGTGTATGTATGTGTATTAAATTTTTTAATGGTTATTGCATTAAACGAATTAGGTATTTTGTTTAAAATTGTAATTTTAAATATTTTATAAAATAGCGTCAAATTTGAGATTTTAAAAACATAATTTTGTCAATTTACGTTGTTTTAGTATTAATCGATTAATCGAATAGTTTGATTTTTTTAATATTCTAAAAAAATATTTCAGAAATTTTATTTTTATTAAATTCTAAAAATTATGCGCCCCCCTAATAGTTTCATTATAAGCAAATATACATTTCGTTTTTGAATGCAAAATCCAAAATGATCAACAAACATAACTGAAAACCTCAGGTATTATGTGAAAATAACCTAAATGTATTTGGTTGTTGCAACCCATCCTTTTTGCAACATATTCATTCGTTTTGGTTATTTGTTTGAATAGCACTACAGCAGAATATTCTACCACCACCGCCAGCAAAAACAACAACAATAACAACAAAACTACAACAATTACTGCAACAAACAGTTAAATTTACTACATACTCGCCCTCAAAAGCTGCTTCGTTTTTTTGCTTTTTTTTTGTTAGCTTGATGTGGCAAGATGCATGTGGATAGATGTTTGTTGTTGTTGTTTATATTTTCAATGATTTAAAATTGTACTGTAGAATGAATTAAAATAACGTGACGGTAGCTAGTCGGCTTTTTAGTAGTATATACATGTATATGTATTAAAACACGCACACACACACAGTCATATTAACAATATCCATTTGTAAGTTTATGTGTGAGTTTGCAAACAGTGGTCAGTGTGAGAGTATTTTGGTCTGTAATTTAAAATCAACGTTGAGCTGTCTGGCGCCAAAAGAATTGCTGGCCAAATACTATGAATATGTGCATGTATGTATGTGAGAGTGTATGTGTGTTTATATGTCAAAAGCAAATGCATTTCAGTACACTGCTATATATGTGTGCGTGGGTGTGTTTTTTTTTCATACAGAAAATGCATGTATGCATCAAAACTGCTTGTAATACCCACATTAATACATTCAGCTTACTCGTTTGAGAGTACAGGCCTTAAAAAAGTGTGGCTTTAAAGAACCCCTTTGGAAAAAATAGTTTGCTAAAGGTCAGTTATTTAGTTTATTACAGAATGAAAATAAAATAACAAATTAATGCTTGATGGTGCTTTTTGTTGGAGTGCATTTTTTAAAAATTCCTCATTATAATTATAAGACAATTTTAATGAATTCATTTAAAAAAATAAAAAAAACTATAGAAAATAACTATGTATATAAGAAAAAATATAAGGTCGTTCACAAATAAAAAATAGTTAAAAAAAGTATGTTTATTTGCTCTGTTAAAAAATATATATCTTAAATTAGCTGCGCCCGCACACGTTGTGTGCGTTCTGACAATATTTTGTTCGATTTTGCCTTGAAAGTAATCCACAGCAAATTTTAGTGCTTCATTTTATTTTATATAACGATACCCATCCCTGGATAAAATTCTAAAATTTATATAATACACTCACTACTTTTTCTCTATTTTCTCTTGGAAATGAGATATTTTTACGGGAAAAAAGTATCCTATATTTGAATCGAAATACTTAGGTACCTCCACACAAAATATTATTAAAATTCATCGAGTAAGTTTTACTGGATGCGAACACAGACAGAGATACAGACGAACAGACAGACAAAAATTGCTATTTTTGTTTTCTATTTTGATTACTATCTGCACCAGCAACAATATTTTCAAAAAAATATTCGATGTACAGAAATGATCCGATTACAGTTTTATTATATGTGTAGATATAAATTTGTAGTTGCTTACTAGAACTTAAAGATTAAATTAAAAAAAAAAACTTGTATTTTTATTGCATAAGAATTCTCTCGATCAATCGCATTTAGCATTTAAGACCTATTTTTCCGCACTTTATCGCTTTTACCCAATTAATTCTTATTGGGTATATCTTTAATATTTCTCCCGCACTCTTGTTGGTTTTGTTGCAGAGAGGGTGAGAGGCTGAATAATGGCTTATACATTCCCATAAGTATGTGTGTGTGTAAGTTAAAAGTAACTGTAGGTTTGTTGTTTATTTTGTGAAAAAAAAAATAAAATAAATGTTGTATAATTGTTGGCAGGTAGACATTTAATATGTTTTAATCTTTTACTTGTTTGCAAGTGTGAGTGTATTTAACACGTATACATACCTATATATTAAAGTTACTTAACACACATGCTTAAGCTCACACACACACACTTAGTCGCTTTTAGCAAAATCAATAGACGTCATACTTACGTATGTAAGTAAGTAAACTGGCATTTATTTAATTGTCTTATTTCTGCTTGTTGTTTTTTTGTTGGTATTTCTACGTTATTTCTGTTGCCTACATTAAGGCTTAATGTGCTTAAAACTCTGTTGTTCTTAATTTTCTTGCCATTTAACTTTTCTTTTTTTTTGTTATTGTTAATTAAAGGTTTGAAAGAAGTATGTAGGTTGGTGAGAAAGGCTTAGCAGGGATATTTGTGGCTTTTTTTATAATAGACCTTCTGCAATGCGTATTTTAGTAAACATAAAATTGTTTTTTTTTTTGTTTTTTTATTAAATAATTTTTTACACACTTAATAATAAATACATGTACACACCTAGATGTTGCTTTGGGCATTTGTAAATGTATGTATGTGTAAATGCATGTTGCCAATTTAAACATATTCCTTTTTTATATACGTATTCTGTTTACGACTATATTGAAAATTCGATTTTCAATTGGATTGCAATAACGGAAATTAATTCGGAAAAAGTGAGAATTATACTACAGTTCTTGACTTTTCTGTTGTTGTCATTGTTATTTCAATTGTGTGCTTATACATACATATGTTTATTTAAAATACCTGCTATAAGGCAATTGCTGGCAAATACAGTTGCAACTATAATAATAATGTACGAGGGCGCATGCTATAGCTAAACGATCTGGCGATAAAAATTAAATGAATAAATTTTAAAATAATCTTTATGAGGTCCAAATAAAATGCAACAAAATTCTCACCTCTTGGATAATAATTGGATAATCTTTTGAGTGTGAAAGAAAGAAATATCAGGTGCTGATATAGGCATTTTTTTTCTAAACTAGCTGTGCCCACACACGTTGTGTGCATCCTGGCAATATTTGGTCCCATTTTGCCTTGGAAGTAAGCCACACCAAGTTTTAAGACTTTTACGTGTTTACCATATATAAAGGTACCCACCCCTGGATAAAATTCTAAAATTTATATAAAATTCTAAAATTCTAAAAATAATTGTTAAGCTCTGTAAAAGGTGTTAAAAATATTTTAATAACCATGCAATTTCAAAAGGTCAAAACATAAATCAAATAAAAATTTTTTTTAATTGCCTATTTCACAGTAAGTAATTTATGTCTTTTTATTATTTTAAAACAGCGCCATCTGTTGCGCAACAACTGTGTTTTAAATATCCCGCCTTCAATTTATTTTTCATTATTTTAAAACAGCGCCATCTGTTGCTTAATATTTTGTCATTATTTTAAAATAAATATACCGCCTTCAAAAATAAAATATGCCTTAAAGTAAGCAGTAGGCCTGCAAGTATTAAGTCGGCGCACTTTCACTGCTTTTTCTCCACTTTTTCATGGCAATTAGTTATTTTTTCGGAAAAACGTATCCTATATTGGAGTCACGATACTGCGGTAACCGCTCACAAAATTTTGTTAAAATCCATTCCGTAGTTTTTACGTGATGCGAGCACAAACAGAAAGACAGACAGGAAATGAGTTACTATTTTATTTTATCGGGCTTTTAAATTTTAATTGCCGATGTTAAATGTGTGGTTTATGGGCTGGCGGTCAGGCAGTTATTGTGAAGGGAGTTCGATGCTAACGAACTTTTTATGGCCCGAGTTGAAAGATATGTATGTGAACGATATGTGGTTTAGCCAGGACGGTGCCACTTGCCACACAGCTCATGAAACAATGGCTCTTTTGCGCGACAAATTCAATTGCCGTGTTATCTCATGTGGTGTCGATGTTAATTGGCCGCCAAGATCATGTGTTTTGACACCGTTGGACTTCTTTCTTTGGGGTTATTTGAAAGAAAAGGTGTACGTCGATAGGCCAGCAACAATTCAAGAGCTAAAGGATAAAGATAATTCGGCACATTAACGGCACGGAACCTCAATTATACCTCAGCGACATCGAAAATTTGGAACATCGGATGGTGTACCGCCGAGGTTGTAATTGAACCATACCAATATTTTCAAAAAGAAATGACAATAATTTGTTTTTTATTCAAGATCAACATCGGCTCTTATAAATTTAACCACCCTTTATGTATAGATATAGATTTCGAGGCGACATCATAGGAGTAGTACTATTCATAAGGAGCCACACTTGGATCAAAAGTATTATTTAGACGATTCTTTCAAACAATATTTTATATATATAGAAAGTCTACACGGACATTATTAGGCCCCTCTTGTGATACTCTAGATTTTCAATGGCGGTCTGGTAGTTTGCATTAGAGTAGGGACCATTTAGAAGTTCTCACAAATCCTACAAGACTCATCAGTGACGAATGTAGGCATAACATAGATGATATTTAAAATATGAGTAAATTCAAAGATGAATTTTGTCATTACATTGACGCAATTTCATTTAATTGATGACAGTTGCCATGACACTGATGTCGTAATTCCGATGACATAGAGTAATTATGGATTTTTCTGTCAGTGTAGAGTTAATCTTGTGGAACAAGATTAACGTGAGTACCTGCCTAGTTGGCCTAATCTCACGGTGGTCTTACCACCGAGTGAAATATAAGCGTAAACTATCGCTCCCATTATGTAGTATAACAACACTTTACGACTGCCACCAATCGCATTTTGTGTGTGATACAGTCACAATGAGTAGCAATTTATGTAATATGGCAAGCCTTATCCAAGGCAAGCCTAGATCCATATTATAGCCTCTTGCTTAGGGGTTTGGAGACTATCCAAACTCCGTCTGTTGAGAGAGCAACAGCACACTTGATCGACCTTGCACCTTACCTACATAAATCGATCTTAAACCACAACCACCACGTGTACCCCCGAAGGGAACCTCACCAATAACCGGTCACAGAGAGAATAGGCTCTCTGTGGGGCTACCGATTCCCGTGGTACCAGTCTTTTGGACACTGTTTTAACACACAGACCTTTTCTTCCAGACTTAGGCTCTACAAACCCTAGCGTCTGGTGCCCCTATTTTCCCCGAGTGAACCGCGTCAAAGTATTTGCCTTTCCTGCAGTGAAAATTGGAACCGCCGGGGGTAAGTTTAGAGTAAATCATAATCCTGTTTTTTACTTAGAAGAGTGTTACCAACTTTTTTATGTTTAGAAATGCCTTGTAAAGTTTTCATTATTAAAGCCGCCATTTTTTGTTTTCTTAATAATTTTCCCATAATTTAAATTATAGCTAAAAAAAGTATGTGGCAAAATGTGCTGCCACCTAAATATCAGTGGATTTTTGGCACTGACCCCGTAAATAAAGTTTGTAAATCTGTATTTATATATAGATTTTTTTGCGTACTTGCATGAAATACACATGTAATAAAAAATATGTATGATTGTTTGTATTTTTTATATAAAAAAAAAAATCACTCCTAATGCTTGTGCTTTCGTTCATTCGGTTTTTGGTTTATTTATTAGTTGCAGTTGTAGTTGTTTTTGTTTTAATTAAATAAAGTGGTTTTAAATCAAGCGCACAAATTAATCAGGAAATTGTTAAAAAAAAACAGTATACGAATGTTCAACTATTTTATTTATTTAAGAGGTGCAAAAAATATATATAAAATGGAAATAATTTAAATTGGTTGGTGAAAATATTATTTTGATTTATTCAAAAAACGAATGACTTATTAGAGACTCAATTTAAAGTTCAAAATAATGGAATTAATTTGAAAATTGAAACACTCAATCAGTATTGGTTACAATCAAATTAAGAACTTATTGCTAAATAAAATAAATAAAGAGGGTTTTTAACTATTATTACTTTAATTAAGCAATTTCAGCAAGGCAAAGAAAAATTATAAAATAAATTATTTAAAAATTAAATCATCTTTTAAATTTAATTTGTTCCTTAAAAAAGGCCTCTAAAACAATTTATTTTTAAAAGGCCTTTTAAACACTTTATTCTTTAAATATATTAATTACACAGTGCAACACGGAAAAAAATAACCATATACGGACACCACTACGTGATAAAAGACCAAAAAAAAGACCCCTGTCTCCCAGTTTTGCCCAAAGTCCTTCAGGTTTTCTTTTATGGGCCCTGAAACATGTGGGGCCTCGATGTCATTTTTGCAAAAAAATGATCATTTACTCAAGCTTATATTTTGCAAACCGTTTGGAATTTTGATATACTCTCTGAGGCAAAGTTGTAGCTCTTATCATAAAGAACAAAAATTGTGAACATACAAAATCAAAAAACCTTCATCTTCAAGTTCAAAATCGCAAAAAACTTTAAAAAATTCAATTTTTTACCTTTTTTCCCCTGTTCAGGTCCATGGCTAATCAGTTT
Organism: Phasia obesa; assembly: GCA_949628195.1. Classification (NCBI taxonomy): domain Eukaryota; kingdom Metazoa; phylum Arthropoda; class Insecta; order Diptera; family Tachinidae; genus Phasia; species Phasia obesa. The sequence goes on from OX451219.1 coordinate 14,387,876, forward strand.
AACATTAGGCCAGTATGGTTCCTAATCATAGGCAAATTCAGGGTACCCCCTAACGTTCCTCAAAGTCTAGAACTACGAATGCTGTTTTGTACACAGAAAAATATATTTTCACCAATTAATTGGTTTCAGATTAAAATTTACTTAAATGTTTAATTGATTCAATTATTTGTTTAATTAAGAAAATTTTTTTTATTCTGTTTTAAAGAGATATATATATATTGGAATCAATTAAAAAATAGTTTAAACTTCAATTTAAAACTAATTAAAACCTTTAATTGTTACAAAAATATTTTCTGTGTAGGCTCACCCTTTAATGCAAGATTGGAAGGAAGTGAAATTTTCAAGCAAATATAATCTCGGTTGAATGAGATTCCGACCTTTTATTTACTTTGGATGAACATAAGGAACATCTTAAGAATAGTGTCTGTCTCTTGACCGGACACTACTACGAAGGAGAAATTAATAGACAATTAGAGAAAATTATATGAACAAGTCACTGTCCTAGACTAGTGCATATTGAAAAACATGAGGGACCGCGACCCTCAAAAAGATTTATATTATATCGCTGAAATTGAACTATTCCACATATTGGGCTTAATAAAAGCTACCGGTTGGTTCTACGTTAGGGTCTCTGTAATTGATGTAGAGATCTATCTATATCTATTTATTACATCCAAATACATATATACATTTTGAAGTTTGAGAAAAAACTAATAATTGTTTCTTGGAAATAAATTCTATGGAAAGATTTGAAACCTACCACTAGCAAAACCTGACTCAAATAGAGATTTTGTTATTTTGATTTCAGATTTTTTGAAAATTGCTTAAAATAACTTAAGAATAATACTTTTTTAAAAAGAGTTCTAGCTCTTAAAAGGGCACCTTAAAAATATCTTAAAATGTAACTGAAAAAAGTACCTTTTAAAAAGTGGTGTCAAAAAAATTACTTTTAAAAAAGGGTTTTTTTTAAAAAAAAGGACTTTCTAGAAACATGGTTTTTTAAAAGTACTTTTTAAAAAATTGATTTTTAAAAAAGTATTTTTAAAGAAAGTGTTAAAAAAGGAATTTTTTAAAATGGATTTTAAAAATTACTTTTTTAAAAAAGTTTTTTTTAAAAAAGTACTTTCTGAAAAATTAAAGAAACTGTTTAAAAAAGGACTTTTTTAAAAGTGGGTTTTAAAAATTACTTTTTTAAAAAAGTGTTTTTTAAAAAAGTGTTTTTTAAAAAAGTACTTTCTAAAAAATTGGATTTCAAAAAGTACTTTTAAAAAAATTGTTTTTTAAAAAAATAATTTTTAAAGAAACTGTTAAAAAAGGACTTTTTTAAAAGTGGGTTTTAAAAAATTACTTTTTAAAAAGGTGTTTTTTTAAAAAGTTCTTTTAAAAAAGTGGGTTTTAAAAATGTAAAAAAAAATCTTTTAAAAAATAACTTTATAAAAAGTGGTTTTAAATAATGGCTTTTTAAAAAGTGGTTTTCAAAAAATTACTTTCTAAAAAGTGGTTTTAAAAAACGACTTTTTTAAAAAGTGGGTTTGACAAAAGATCAACAATATCTTTTAAAAGTACTTCTTAAAAGTAGATTTTAAAAAATACTTTCTAAAAAAATGGTTTTTGAAAATGGACTTTTCAAAACGTAGGATTTAAAAAAGTGGGATTTTAAAAATTTTCTTTAAAAAAATTACCTTTAAAAGTATTTTTGAATTAGGTTTTAAAAATTACATTTAAAATTTTTTTTTAAAAAGGTACTCTTTAATAAAGTGGTTTTTAAAAAGTACATACTTTCTTAAAAATTGGTTTTTAAAAAGTACATACTTTCTTAAAAATTGGTTTTTAAAAAAGTATTTATAAAGCAAGTATTTAAAAAAAGGACTGTGTTAAAAATGTTTCTTTGAAAAAAGTACCTCTGATGTTATTTTATAAAAGTTCCTTTAAAACATAGAGGGTAATTTTTTAAACTACGCCTTTTTAAAAACTATCCTTAGAGGAAATACCGTTTAAAAATATCTTTAAAAATTCCTTTCAAAGATATCTTATAAAATTCCTTTTACAACTTATCAAAAAAAACACCTTTTAAAAATATCTTTTTAAAAAGTATGTTTTCAAAATATTTTTTTAAAAAATACCTTTTAAAAATACTTTTTAAGAATTTTTTTTAAATTCTACATACTTTAAAAAAGTTCATTTTAATGAAAAAATCTTAACATATGTACGATGTAAAAAAATTGCTTTTGAAAAATTCCCTGAAAACACCATTTTTAAAGAAATTCCTTTACACGTATAGCTTTAAGAAAAGGACAATTCAACAATAGTACATTGAAAAAAAAAAACCTGTAAAAATACCTTTTAATAAATTTGCTTTCTCTGAACAAATATATATCAAAATATGCTTTTTAATAATTAACCTAAAAAAGTACCATTCCGTAAAAAAGTACATTGAAACACGTCCTTTAAAAATGTCTTTTAATAAATTTGTTTTTCAATTTGCTTTCTCTGAACAAATATATATAAAAAAATGCTTCTAATTAATTAACCTAAAAAAGTACCATTCCGTAAAAAAGATCCCTTATAAAAATTATTTTACAGTAAAGACTCAAAAAAGTACTTTTAAAAAGCTACTAATTAAAAATAACTAATAAGACCCTTTACAAAAGGTTAATTTTTTTAAAGTTAAAAAAAAAAATAATAAGTGCATAAAAAAATCTTAAAAAAAGTACTTAAAAAAGTACTATTAAAATTAGTAAAATTTAATAAATTTATTCTTTGAAAAAGCACCTTTTGAAAAAAATCCTAAAAAATTACTTTTTAAAAAGGTATCTTTTTCTAAATATTGTTTCATTCCTATGAAATTGCTGCCTATGTTTAGGGGCATTCCGTAAAAATGTACATTGAAAAACGTCCTGTAAAAATGCCTTTTAATAAATTTGCTTTCTCTGAACAAAAATATCTTGAAAAATGCTTTTTATTAATTAACCTAAAAAAGTACCATTCCGTAAAAAAGAACTCTTACAAAAAATTATTTTACGTTAAAGACTCAAAAAAGTACTTTTAAAAAGCTACTAATTAAAAAAAAACAATAATAAGAAGACCCTTTACAAAAGGTTAATTTTTTTAAAATTAAAAAAAAAAAATTAGTAAGTACTTAAAAAAAATCTTAAAAAAAGTACTTAAAAAAGGTATTGTAAAAAGTACTTAAAAAAGTACCTTTAAAAAGTACTTAAAAACGTACTTAAAAAAGTACTATTAAAATTAGTAAAATTTAATTCTTTGAAAAAGAACCTTTTGAAAAAAAAATCTTAAAAAATTACTTTTTAAAAAGGTACCTTCTTCTAAATATTGTTTAATTGCTATGAAATTGCTGTCTATATTTGGGGGCTGCCTTTTGACTAATTTAGTTTTCATCATGAGCGATGAGAGGAGAATATTTTATCTTTTTATTATTTCTAATTCGAGAACTACTTTAGGGGGATTTAAAGCTAAAAAAATATTGTGATGCGTCTGCAATAAACTTAATACATAAAATCTATTAAAATGTTTAACATGGCCATAAAAATATTAAATATTTATATATATTTTTTTTGGGACACGTTAATATTCCTCAGATAATATTTTATTTCAAAACCATCAGTGGTGCTTTAATAAAATAATAAAGTTATTTTTTAGGAAATAATACGAAAAATATAAAAAGTGTATGCATTTTGTATCAAACGCTTTTTTTTTTTTGTTCATAAATGTCAAAAACTTTTTGTCTCCTATAATGGTGTTTAAAATAAGAACAAACTCCTTAAAGTATGCTATTAAATTTGGTTGAGTAGAAAAAAAGAATAAATGAAAACATCTAAGAATAAAAAAGTAATAATAAAATGGTATAAAAATCGATATCGTTGGCATTTTATGAATTTGTATAGAAGGCATTTTTTTATAAATTCATTTTATTTATTTATTTATTTTTTTGTGTTAGAATTTGTTTTATATTTTTTTTTTTTTCGATGTTATAAGTCACGCGAACCTAAATACCATTAATATTTGCTTACGCCTCAATGTAATGAAAAAAAAAAACAAAAAAACAATAATAAAAATAGAGAGAAATAAAAGAAAGGCAAGTCATCAGCACTTGTTCTAACGTTTGTGTGGTTATACATAGGTGTGGGTTGTTTAGTTAAATGTTTGTTGGGTTTATGTGTTTGTGTGTATGAAGCGTGTAAAAGACATTAAAATAAAATTTTCTAAACGACAAGGGTTGGGGTGTTGACTGAATGTTGGTTAAATTGTTAGCACATACATACATATACAGCAATGGCAATAGCAAACACCACTGAACTGGGTGCAGCAGTTAAAAGTAATCAATGTCCTCCTTTTTTCTCTATTTTTATCAAACATGAAGAACAAAAATTGAAAAAAAAGCAGAACTAGATAACATAAAACCGATAAAGAAAATGACATGAACATAAAAATATATTTGCACTCGTTAATATTGTATATTTTTTTTATTGATCATAGTATCTTAAATGACACTTTTACATATTTAATAATAATAATACATACTAACACTTACACTCTTTGCCATTAATGACAAAGTATTTCAGTTTATGAACTTTTAAAAACGTATAGAAGACAATAAAAAACGGAAAAAAATGTGCATTTAAAAAATAATTATAATAATAATCAAAGTTAAAAAGTACTTGGAAGCAATAACAAAAATAAATTTCATTTATTTCAGTTTTGTTATAATTTTATTACAAGCAAAAACAACCTAGAAAATATGTTAAATAAAAATTTTTCAACGCCAGCAAAGAAAAAATCAAAAGTGTAAAACTGTTGCATAATATGAGGGGTGTAAAGAAGATATTTAAAAAGTATAGATTTCGAGGATAAAATAATTATTAAATAATAGAAAAAAGTTTCTGTAAATGTAATAATAATAAAGCAATATGAACACTTGCAACCTGTTAGGGCTGCAAAGTAATTAAAGCAAAAACTAAAAATCGATGCATAACTTAGAGTGTTAAAAAATTTAAATAAATTAAAGAAATGTAAAAATATTTATTAGTATTATTAGGAAACTAGCTATCTCCATACACAGCGTTTGATTGTATACCGAGAAGCCTACTGATTTACAAACTTCGTCAGATTGGATTATCCTCAAAAGTTGTAAACTTTCTCGAAAACGTGTATAAGAATACTAAATCTGCAATATGGACTGGGGCTGAACTTTCTGACTACTTTGAGACTAATTCAGGGGTTAAACAAGGCTGTTTGTTGTCACCGCTATTATTCGCGTTATATTTGAATGATCTGCATGACCACTTAAAAGGCGGGTTGTTAATAGATAATATGAATATAAGGGTACTCATGTATGCTGATGATATTGTTATATTAGCGGATAATGTAAACGTTTTACAACAAATGATTAATAAACTGGAAGTTTACTGCAATACATGGGGAATGGAAGTCAATCTGGCAAAGTCGGAGATAATGATATTCAGGAAAGGAGGTCGCGTTGCTGCAAATGAAAGATGGAAATTTAATGGAGCAGATGTAAAAATTGTAAATGAGTATAAATATTTAGGCATTTTATTAACACCAAAAATGTCTTTTACAAAACACATATGTTTAAAGAATGAAGCTGCAAAACTTGGCATTAACATTACATGGAAAAACTTTATTGGTAAAAGAGATGTGTCACTGAAAGCTAAGTGGAAATTATTTCAATCCGTTTGCAGATCGGTACAAGCATACGGCGCTCAGATATGGGGTTTTGGATGGTTTGATTATGTAGACAAACTTCAAAGGTTCTTTACAAAAAGAGTGTTGAAACTACCAGAAAGTACTCCTAATTATGTTATTGCCTTGGAAACGGGTCAGGAAGAGGCTCATATATATACTTACAGTCTTCATTTGCAATATATCTCTAAAACACTTTTTGAATATAACAACCAAAGATTACCTCATATACTGTCAAAACTAATAGTAGCTAAAAAAATATACTGGTATAAAGACTTAATAGAACGTTTTAATAAGTACGAATTAAGTTTTAATAATGCAAATCAAAATAAACACATATGGAACAATGCATGTATTCAATTACTGGAATTAATGAAATATGAAAATGAACAAGGATGCATCACAAATGCACAGCAAAGCCAACACAGAATATTCAAGCACTTGAAACATGATATAGGGCACATGTATTGCAATGATCGATATAACCAACTCGAAATTTCCCTTATAATGAAGGCTAGAGGTGATCTTTTGTGGCTTAACGGGAGTCACTATAGAACTGATCAGTCAAGACTATGTTCTCTATGTAATTTAAATGAACAAGAAACTCTTTTGCATTTTCTAGGAAGATGCCCGGTGTTAAAATCAATAAGAAGTAGGTTTCTTCAATACTCAATACTTTCAGATGATCAAGTGATTGAAATTTTAAATGGGAGTGCCGATGGAAACTGGCATGCTCTGTACAGTTATATAAAAAACGCCTTGACATATAGGAAATTTTTGATAGCTGAATATAACTTCTAGATTACTTGTTAATAAAGTTAAGCTAATTAAAATAAATATTATTTTTCTTTTTGATATATCCAAACTTCCGGCTGACGGTTTTAATCCAAGCCGTAAAAAAATCTTTATTAAGAATATTATATAAAATTGTATATATTATTTTATAAGAAATATTGAAATTAATAAAGAATCTCTATCTATCTATCTATCCCCATACACCTTGTGTGCATCCTGACAATATTTTGTTCGATGCTTAAGATCCTTACATATTTACTTTATATAAATGTACCCATCCCTGGATAAAATTCTAAAAATTATACAGTATTCTAAAATTTATTATAAAGATCTGTAAAAGTTGTTTAGAATATTTTAATAAAAATGTAATTCCGCTAAGTAAAAATACAAAATCAAATACAAAAATGCCTTAAAGTATGCAGTACTTTTTAATCGGAAAAAAAAATCGGCGTACTTTCGTTGCTTTTTTTCCACTTTCTCTTGGAAATAAGATAAGAATTATCCTATATTAGAATCAGGATACTAAGGTACCTCCTCACAAAATTTTGTTAAAATGCATCCAGTAGTTTTTACGTAATGCGAACACAAACAGAAAGACAGAGGGACTGTAAATGAGTTATTGTTTTATTATATGTATAGATGTAGAATTTTAAAGCTAAAATAATTTCGAAAAAATATATGAAATATTCATTTTGTATTGTGAACATAAGATGTCACACACATCTTATCGGCTCACGGTTCGGTTCACAGCTGGACAATAAAAAGGGGGACCTCAAAATCTCGCTGGCCGACAGACAGTGGTTCTTGTGAAAAATTTGATATTGCTTCTTGAATGAGGAGGTTAACTAACTTCTCTGTAACTACTTGGATCTACAGGAAGGCAGGCTCATATATTTGGACCACATTTTTTTGATAACATATTTTTTGGTTTATGTTAAAAAAAATTGGTAAATAGCAAAGCTACGAGAAAAAAGCGTCTTAGCTTCCTCCAAAATCTGGAGCGCGACCTATACCTTCTTATAGGAAGTGAGACTCCAAATTCAGCTAGGTAAAATTAATGAGTTTAATGGTGTTCCTCCAGTGAAAAAAACTTGAGTTTAGTGGTTCTGCTCCAGTGAAAAGATTGAGTTTAATGGTTCTCCACCAGTGCAAAATTGATTTTTTTAAATGGTGCTCCTTCAATGTCCGATTTATTTAACTAAAATTAATAGGTTATACACGATAACCAAACACGTGGCTGATTCGTGGAAGCCAATCAGCCAGTGTAAGTGAGACGTAAACCACTCGAAGGCCGAGCAACAAGGACGGCCTGATTGCCTTTAAGCGATAACGACAATGACGCGAGCACGTGTTCCCCAACCCAGAGCTACATTACGACTCATAATGGCAACATATTACACGACAACAGCTGAGCTGCCAAAAACAGTGTTGCCAAAAAAAAAAGTTTCTAAAAAATCACCCTCTCTCTATACATGACTTCAGGGTGAAAATGGCATAAATCATTAAGTTTAAATTTTGAATACCATAAAGAAATTGTTGAAAATTTCTACACTAAAAACAATTACCATTTTAACAATTTTTCGTGCCCAAAGTATGAAAACTGGACTTAACTAATGTCGATCCGATACATATCCATCATCCAACTGATTACCTGCCTACGAAAATTAGTAGGCATCTCTATGTTTCTCAGCAGATGAAACACTATGGCTGCTACTATGTATAATTACATATTTAAACAATGCAGAATTACCTTTTTAAGGTAAAGGAGATAACCCCATGTGTGCTTATATACATTTTAATAAACCCTAAAGGTATGCTACTAATAACAAGCTTTAAATAATATAAATTCATGCTCAATACTATAAATTCACATTTAGTGCTTGTACAAAATTGTTAAAAATTTAAAACTTTTTAAATCGTCAAAAGTTCACCAGCATCATTTTGTTTTTTTATAAATAAACTATTAAATAATTTTTATTGTGTTTTCAGTGGTACGAAGTTATTCTTGTGTGAGACCGACTCCCACTTGACCGATTTATTTATTTCAACCCTAGTAATTGAATGATAGAGGAAACTATTTGGGGTTTGAATAAGTTTTTAAATATTTTACTATTGCATTAAATTAAATTGTATATTCATTAAAGATAACTTAAAAATTTTATACCTGATATAGCTTAAATGCAAAGGGTTGTCATTACGTGACAAAAAAGAAGAAAAAAAGAAATTCATTTAATTATTACATAAACCCCAAAAAATTAATAGAATAAAAATTTAATTTACCTTTATAATAGTTTTAACATTAATTTATCACGTAAATAAGTAACTCTCTGGTTGGTAGTGCATTACATTAAACCCTAAAAATATGCTAATTAATTTTAGTAGCAATTTATTGTTTAATAAGTTTTTAAACAGAAACAAGCTGATAATCATGATTAACATATTTAAATCATATTTTGAGTGTCATGTTATAATGTTATATTTTTAGGGGTTCCTGGCAATAAAACGTGACTATTGTCGTATTCAATGACAACAGGTTTTATGTAAACTTAGTTATGGTATTCATAAACACATACAAAGCAGCTTTAAATAAACTTTTAATGGGATAAAACTACCAAAAATAAAAAGAGAATAAAGAATCAAAAAAATTTTTAATAATTTAAAATCTAGAATTAGTAGAATTTGGTTAAGTGTTTTTGCGTTTTAGGGAATTTTAATGTTACTTTATTTTAAATTTTTTTTTAAATTCAATTAGAAAAAAAAAATAAAAATAATTACTCGTTTTAAATAATGAAGCAAAATTTTATAGAACTATTCATTCAGCCTTAATACGGATGTCGTTGTCACACATCGACGAGGCACAGAGGGGTATTTTGCCAATCTAGCCGGACATTAGGCCAAAAATTAATTTTGAGAAATGTAAAAATTTAAGTAAGCAGCTCGACAGACAACATAATTCTGCATCGTGTAGTGAATTTTCAAGGCGTTTGCTTGAGATTTGTTGTTTTGGGACTCTGTTAAAGTCAGGAAAGTTGAGTAAATCGCAGACGTTTTTATTGACTTTAAACGATTTTGAGAGGTTTGCAATATATTTTTTGGTAGCTAAACGAATAAAGATTTTGTATCGCTTTTTTTTTTTTGTGAAAGGGTTTATTAGTAGCTACTTATCTTAATTTTTAGAATTTTTTTTTTTTATTTTTAATGATAAAAAATTTCGTTCAAAATTAAAAAAAGATTTTTTTTTTTTGTAAAATTTTTGGTTAAAAAAAAAAAGTGAAAAGCTTTTTAAGAGTGATCTCCATCGCGATCCTAAGAATGTTATATATCACTTTAAAATTTGCGGTCTCTACTTTTTGCTCATTTGCGCCATTTTTTTTGGCGATTTTTTGAAAATTTTACCTTTTTATTTTTTTTTGCTTATCTTGGATAGGTAAATACGAGTAAGAAACCCTTGTATATTCATAAAATGTTTTGGTTTTTAATAACTGACGGTGGATGTTTTTTATTTAAATCATTACATCTAACACTGTTATTACCTGTACAAAAAACAATTTGAATATTAAAAGAGATATAGACGTAGATGTTCTTTCTTTAGGACTATCTACTTTACACGCCAGAATTCGCCTATTTGAGAGCTTATTACACCTGTCATATAAACTGTCAGTGAAAAAATCGCAAATAAAATCTGATGCGGTACAAAGCCATTGTTAACGCGAGGAAAAAAAATATCCAAGAAAAATTTAGAAGTGTACCGAAAGCTGGATTTGCAAACACCAACGATGGTAACACTAGCAAAAGATTTTTTTCCAATCCTGAATTAGCTGCAGAAATAACTGGAACTGAGTTGGATTTCATATACCGAATCAAGGTTATCATTGAAGTAATATAAAGTGGTCACAAAATCCAAATGCACGAGTTTGCCGATTATTGCTTAGATACTGCAAAACTTTACTTTTCTCTATATGAGTGGCATCCTATGACACCTACAATGCACAAGATTAAAGGCGGGGATTGGTTGGGCATTGGAAAGCTTAAAAACTAATATTTTTAGGTAATTGGCAAAAAAATAAAAAAAAATTTTCACAGGGACGTTTTGGGGGTGGAATTGGAGGAATACCACCCCCTGCACATAAAAATAAATTTTTATGGTTTTAAGAAGTATGTAATCTCTTTCTTTTAATAATTGCATTATTATTTTCAATAATTTTTTATTTCACCGCCCACAAAAAGGGCGGGGCTAAAAATGGCATTTAAGAATCTCTTCAGTACAACTTTAAGTTTTTAAACATTCCTTAAAAGTTGTAATTGCTAAACAAAATGACGGGAAAATAAAAAAAAAACTTTAATTTTTCAGAGGTATGATTGGTTCTTCCAAGGGAAACTTTTTTCTTCTTGATCCGATTTTTCCTATTTTAAAGCATTGACAGCCTATGACCATAACAGATTTTTCTGCAAAGTTTCATTAACCTAGGGGTAGTCAGTACATTTTAAGAGCAAAATATAAGCTAAAAAAAAATGAATGTCCGGATAGATTGGCAAAATACCCCAATGTGCGACGATAGTATTGTAATAGATTCTGATTGTTTTCTTTAATCTATTACAATATTAATACGGCTGATTGACATTGAATATTTATTGACTGTAGACTAGTGCTTCGTTTTAAAACAATTTTCATAAATATATTTTTATAAAATACTTTTGATTTAGAAGTTAGTTAGTTTATAGACCAAATCTTAATACAAAATTTCTTATATAATCATTTCAAAATTTTTTTTATAAAAATCTTTTTTTATATTTTTAGAAATAAATATTTTCACTTTTTGCCTTATATCGACCCAAAGCATTTAAATCTAATACTCTTTAGTAAAAGAAATTAATGAAATTTTGCGTTCATGCCTTTGTAGCTAAGCAATTGACATATTTTTGTGAAGGTTTAATTTAAAATCCATTACATTTATCTATTTGATTGATTTTTCTTTAATCTACTGGCGCGAAACTGTTATCAATTTGTGTTATTAAAGCCTAAAAGGTTTTTTTGTGGCAATAAATATATAAAAATAAATTAACCCTAAAAGGCACCGCATTCATTTTCCTAAGTCCTAAAAATATGCCACAAATTTTTAAAAAATATAAGACTTGAAGAACAACATTAATATAAAAATCAGAACAGTGCGAGACGGCTGCACACAAAATGGGCTGCTACCCTACACTATTTAGCTAAACATAACCAGGATATAAAAAATTTAAATTGCCCATAAACGTTGTGTGCGTCCTGGCAATATTTTTCTCGGTTTGGCTTTTAAGGTAATCCACACCTAATTTTAAGGCTCTTACGTCACTTTATATAAAGTATCCATCCCAGGATAAAATTAGAAACTTACATAATTTACAATTGGCTATTTGCCAGTAATTCATATTTTGTGATTATTTTAAAACAGCGCCATCTATTGCGCAACCGTATTTAAAATATCCCGCTTTCAGTTTTTGGCATTCTTTTAAAACAGTGCAGTCTGTTGGGCAACCGTCATCCCGCTGTTGAACAAATATCCCGCTTTTAAAATAATAGATGCCTTAAAGTATGCAACACCTTTAAATGGGCTAAAAATCGGCGTATTTTTCAAAACCTTTTGCTCCACTTTCTTTTGGAAATAAGACATGTTTGTGGGGAAAAAAAGTACAGTATATTGGAATCAGACTACTAAGGTACCTGCTAACTTAATGTTGATAAAATCTATCCAGAAGTTTTTACGTGATGCGAACACAAACGGACAGGACTGTCCTATTATATGTATAGATAAAGAAACTTTTACCTCGCGAAGAATTTTTTACGAGTAACAAAATCTGTAAAGAATGTTGTCTTACTACGAAATAATTATTTTGTAGCAATTTTATGTGGCAACTATGGATGTGTATTTTAAATTATTTAAAGCATATTATTAAAAGCATTGTTTTAGGATTTATGGATATTTTATAAAGGCACTTTTATTGTTTTTTTTTCCTCGTTGCTCTTTTGAAAGGTCCTGTAACAGCGTCAGAAATATTTTATAAAAATAATAAATGGAAATTTTGACCAGTTTTATTTCATAATTTCATAATTTTTATCTAGAACCGTGAATTTTTATAGATTTTAAAGCATGCTTTTAGGACTTATAAAAGAGTTTATAAAAAACATGTTTCTTATATCGTAATTCCCTATATTTTTTAACTCTGTGAGGGATTCCGTACAACCATATCATATTAAAGTTTACTTTACTAACAACATAAAACGTGTCTTAGGATTTATAATAGCGGTTTTATTTTTTGTGGTAATTCTGACGATTTTTTTGCACATTTTGACGATTTTAAACTGCATGTATCTATCAATCGTAAATATGTATAAAGCATACTTTCAAGTTGGATTTCAATATATATAATCTTTTTTCTATTGTTGTCCCCTTTACTTTTTACCTCCTGGAATGGTTTTTTTACTACCGTATAATGTATATGAATAGAAGGCAGAGAGAGAGAGAGAGAGAGAGAGAGAGAATAACAGAAAAATATTTTATTTAACAGAGAATAACAACATAACATTAGAATATCTTTAATTCATTAACATAATCAAGAAGCATTACTTAAATTTTTGTATATGTTTTTAAATTTTTAGGTTATAAGTATTTTTTGAAAAAATAATTTTATTTTAATAAAAGTAAAGTACTTTAGAGTACAGCCCTGAAATATGTATTTTTACAACAATAACAGAAATTTACGAATATTAGCTGGCGTTTTTAATATATTTACATAAATAGCTGACTAAATGAAGACTATTGCAGCCAGCAGCTTTTGTAGTTATGTGGCCTGCTGTTGTCTATATGTTTAATGCATTAAACTGCAGTTTTTAAATTTCTAATAATTTTTTTTATTTGCTAACATAGTTTTCTAAGTTTATAGAACTATGTAAAATTCAAAGCAACAATAAATATTTGTTCTTCACTTAAATTGTATTTAATTGGTTAGTTTACTTGAATTAATATTTATACTAAAGAACTCAAGCCAGAATAAATATTAATTTATTTAAAAATAGTTACAAAATAATATAAATTCATATATAAAAATAGTTAAAATTTATATAATAGTAAAACATGCTACATGCTATAAAACATTATGACGTCAAGCAAGTTATTCTAAAATCCCTCAGAGGGTTATAAATTTTAATAACTAAATGAAAATTTCAATTATTGCCGCAAAGTAAACAATTTTTTTGTTTTCAAATTCCCGCATAAAATAGTTATTTTATTTATTTAATATTTTTTTAGGAGTATATAACAAAAAAATTTAAATAAACAAATAACAAAATTAAATATAAAAAAAATATTGAAAAATAACTACACATACGAAAGCACTCACACATGCAAAATACTCATAGAAATTGTATATTAAATAATCTGACGTTTTCAGACACATCATATTTAAAATAGAATGAATATTTGTACAAATCATATGGACGTTTGACAGATGACTGGAATAATGGCATTTAAATGTGTGGAAAGTCATTTATTTATAAAAAGAAAAAAATTAAAAAAAAGAAAAAGTTCACGAGAAGGAAAAGAGAGAGAGAGAGAGGAGAGAGAGTGAGTAAAGAAAAAAATCATAATAAATAAATATTCATCTACAGATAGAAATATAAATGCAAATGAAAAACCATCACTGGAACGAGGTACCAGTAAGAGTGAATGAGTTTTCAGAATTCCTTTTACTTGAGAGTGTTTGTGTAAGGATAAAAATGTGCAATCGGAGCTAACAGTGAAGCACAATATTGGAAAATTAGTAAAATCTTAAAATGATCGATACATTTCATAATATTTTCATATGCGAAACCCTTTTTTCTAATTAACTAAAGACTCATTCCCCTATACAAAGGAAATAAAGTCTACTTTAAGTCTACTATAAAACAAAATTTATATGAAAAATTTGCCTTAAAGTGCACTTCAAGTAGACTTTATTTTTTTTTTTTTTTTTTGCATAAGGGCAACTCTCATTAAGCGTTTCCTATTTTTAAATTTAAATAAACATTCGTTTGAAAGGCCTATCGATACTATTAACTATAGAATATAACATCGAGCAAAAGATCGCCACGGGTTCTCTAGGTGGAGAGCAACCGAAATATTTCAATATTCCATGATTCTGGCGTATAGATCAGATTAAATATATAGCCGATGAGGAGGCTATATATTGGCTTTAAGAGCCATTGTGGTTTGATTCTTATTCACATAAACCTACGACTTAAAAACACCCCACAAGTAAGCGTCTAACGGGGTCAAAACACACGATCTCGGTGGCGAGTTTACATGACCTCCACGGGAGATGACCATGCACCAAAATAAGATGACCAATTTAAGCCAAAATAAGTTGGTAGTCATTGACATATAGAGCTCAACGTTATTAATGATGGATGGCCTGACCAATGTCAAATAAAAGACAAGACAGTGGTGCAATAGCAATATTTCTGGCCAATCATTTATGGATGTTAAAATTGCTTTAACTGACCTAGTCTTATGCGCGTGTGTGATATTCAAAGTTAAAGAGATAAAGATCTTTATAATGGCCTCGCAAAGTTTTCCTGCAATATACCCCGCAACCTTAGAAATCTTCTCATTCTTATTTGTTCCCCTAAAAAGGAGAATGCAATCACGTTTAAACAATTCTATCTTTCTGCCTATCAATGCCTCGCACTAGGACTGATAAGTTCAGTATTATTCCTCATTTTCTTTAAACAATGAAATCTATATAGATTAATAAAAGAAAAACTCCTTTCCTGTCTGTTTGTCTGTCTTTCTGTCTGTGTTCGCATCATCTAAAAACTACTGGATAGATTTAAAAAAAATTGTGAGGAGGTACCTTGGTATCCTGATTCCGATAAATTATACTTTTTTCCGCAAAAATATTTAATTTCCAAAAAAAAAGTGAAGAAAAGGCAGTGAAAGTACTCCGATTTTTTTACCTATTTAAAGGGCATCTTTTATTTTTGAAAGCGGGATTTTAAGCACGGTTGCGCAACAGATGGCGCTGTTTTAATGTAATGACAAAATATGAATTGAAAGCGTGATATTTAAAACACGGTTGCGCAACAGATGGGGCTGTTTTAATTTGACAAAATATGATTTGAAAGCGGGATATTTTAAACACGGTTGCGCAACAGATGGCGCTGTTGTAAAGCAATGACAAAATATGAATTACTTACTGGCAAATAGGCAATTGAATAAAATTTGTATTTGATTGGTATTTTTACTTTGTACAATTACAGTGTTATTAAAATATTTTTTATATAAAATTTAGAATTTTATCCATGGATGGGTACCTTTATATAAATTAAATAAGTCTGAAAATTTGGACGCAGACAATGTGTGTGGGCACAAAATTATATATTATATAATTTTATATTAAATATATTATAATATGTGGAATAACATTGTTATTAAAATATTGTAAGCAACTTTTACAGAGCTTTCCAATATTTTTTTGGAGTTTTAGAATTTTATATAAATTTTAAAATTTTATCCAGGTACCCATCCCTTTATATAAAGTGTCTTAAAATTTGGTGGGGATTACTCTCAAAAAAAAAAAAAATAAAAATATTGGTAGGACGCTCACAACGTGTGTGGGCACAGCTAGTAATTTATAAAATGTGATAAGTTCATGGGAGGAATTAATTTAAGAACTCGCCACAAGTTCTCATTACAACTTTCAGTGTTAACTTAAACGAAATTTCAAATTTCAAAAACTGTTCAAATAATTTTCGCACATACTGTAATTTTTTACATGTTTTGCTATATATCTTTCAACTGAATATCTATATATAAATATTTTATTCGTATGTGTGTAATATTAAACTGAAAACCAACATTGAAATTACATTTATGCCCGCGTTTTTTTTTATTATTTTTCGCCATTTCATCCACATTTTTATTCATTTAAAATTTTTATATAATTTTTATTTTTTTAATATCATTTTTTTTATCTAGCAACATAACTACATATGTATGTATGTATGTTAAATTTATAAATGTTTGTAAAATAATTTGCATAGTTTTGTTTTTTCTATATTCCCCAGCCAAAGGTTCATATTTATTTATTACTCACACCATTTTTTTCTTTAGCTTTTAGTGTTTTTGTCGTTATTTTATTTTTATTAATTAAAATATATTTGTCAAATAAACAAAATGATTTTTGTATTTATTGTCATTTAAATAGTTCTTAATTGCAGCATACAAAATTTAATTAACTTTTAAATAATTCGTATAAAAAAAAACAAATTAAAAAATTTAATTTTTTATCTCTGCCAGTAATTTATTTGAAAAAATAAAAAGGATTTTTCTTAAATAATGGAAAATTCAAGGTTATAAAGGAATGAACCCCTTAAAAAGGGGTGCCTTTTTTAAAGGGCTAAATGAAGCTTTCATAGGATAAAATAAGCACATTGGGTTAAAATTATTATTTTGTTAAAAAATTGTTTTCTAAAAATCTTATAAATTTTATTTAAAATCTTCAATTACACATACCATAAAAAGAAAGCAAATAAGTTAATAAATATAAATTTGAACCACGCCCACTTATATTTTACTTTTTTTTTTTTTTGTTGCAATTTACACGAGTTATATTTAATTTAAATCAAATAATAATGTTAGGCTTGATAACTATTTCCCAGAAGGTAAATTAAAAATTGCTTAAATAATCTATGCACATTGGGTCGAAGTTTTTTTTTAATTTTAAATAATTCTAAGCAAAAATAACAGCTTTTACTCCAAGACGTTTATAAGAATCTAAATAAAGAAAATAAATTTTAAAAGAGGAGGATATTTTAAGAGAGGAGCTTAAAAACTGTTAGCCACGCCCACTTGGTTTAGCTAATAAAGTAGGCGAAGAATGATTCCCTTAATTGAAACGTTTTTAAGAATCTAAAAAAAGGAAAATAACTTTTAAAACAGGAGCATAGCTTAAAAACTGTAAACCACGCCCACTTAGATTAGCTAATAAAGTGGGCGAATTGAGCAAGTGATTACTTACCTTAATCGATTACAAATGTTTGGCTACTTGGTCGTTTAATTAAAAGAAAATTTCGAGGTTAAGAAACTGTGCACATTGGGTCGTTTTTTATTACATTGTGACTAGTTCCTAAGAAAAATTTAAGAATGATTCCCTTTATTGAGACAAGTGATAACTTACTTATATTGATTAAAAATACTTGTCCGACCATGTAGTTTAATTAAAATAAAATTTCGATAATTGCGAGGTTAAGAAACTGTGCACATTGGGTAGATTTTTTTTTCTACATTGCGATTAGTTCCTAAGAAACATTTATAGTTTCTCCTTTAATATTATTAAAATTATACATTAAAATTATACAAAAAATATGTAAACTAAAAAAGTTGACCATGCCCACTTTTTAAATAGAATAGAATTTTCAATAATAAAAATAATGTATCTCTAATTAGTTAATATATAAAAATGAATGTTTGTCTGTATTTTTGTATGTCCTTTATAGAATCGTAAACTATGCATCTGATCATATTATGATCAGATACACAGTTTGCATCAGTTGTTGCCCATGAGCCGGCGAAGGTTTCTAAGGTGGTTCGATTAACTTCCGACTGGTGGCGCCACGGAAAATTACTCAAAATTAATTAAATCGTAAGCTGTGCATTTGATGATGGTATGATCTTTAGCAAAGTTGTTGCGCATGAGCCGACGGACGTTCCTAAATTGGTAGGGGTTAATTTCCGATAGGTGGCGCCACACAAAATTAGTCAAAACGAATTAAATCGTAAACTGTGCAATTGATCATGCTATGATCTTTAGCAAGTTTGTTGCGAATGAGCCGATGAAGGATTGTAAATTGGTGCGATTAATTTCTGACAGGTGGTGCCACAGCAAATTACTCAAAATTAATTAAATCGTAAGCTGTGCATTTGATGATGGTATGAGCTTTAGCAAAATTATTGCGCATAAGCCGACGGAGGATCCAAAGTTGGTGGGGTTAATTTCCGACAGGTGGCGCGACAGAAAATTAGTCAAAACGAATTAAATCGTAAGCTGTGCATTTGATGATGCTATGATCTTTAGCAAAATTGTTGCGCATGAGCCGACGGAGGTTCCTAAGTTGGTGGGGTTAATTTTCGACAGGTGGCGCCACAGAAAATTGCTATTTTTTCTGAAAAAGTTCTGAAGGGAAAATTTTCTCGTTAAAGGTAGTCAAATAGAGCTAAAAATAGCGCGAAAAGAGTTAAGTTGGCATCGCTGAATACAACACTAATGTTTGCTTAGGGCCAGCAACGCGGACCGGGTCAGATAAATAGTTGTAAATTGTTGATAAATACCATTTTCTTAAAGCAAGGAATAAGAAATTGCCATAAATTAATTCATGCACAGTGGGTTTATGTTTTTTTTTTATTTACTTAAACTATCCTCTAGTAAGAAATTAAAGGTTTGTTTCATAATTGTGTAACTTTAAAAATACAAAATTATTGACTTGTAAGTTGTATATTTCAATTGTCAGGACACGCCCATTTTGTATATTCAATACAGTACGCGTTGGTTACCAAAAAATTTAAACAACTAACACTAACATTCTTTGAATAATAAAGCAAGGCTAAGCAGCCGTTTTCTTAGAGAGATAATGCTTAGAGAGTCTTTGCACATTGGCTCGATATTGTTTGTTTGATTTAGATATTTCTTAACAAAAACTTTAATTTGTTTCTTAAATCACATTTGTTCATTATAAAAGTGTAAATATGATTTTGCAGCACATGGTATTTCACTTAGGAAACAGCGCACAATGGGTCATCATTATTTATTAAAATTTTTATTTTTAGAAACAAAGTTTTTAAATTAAAATCATGCAAAGTATATATAAGCCAAATTATAAAATATAAATAATTTAAAATATAACGATTAGGCGTGGCAGATATAAGAATATACGATTCTATACTATACGAGCTATAATATTGCTTAATTTAAAAAAAAATGTATATTAAGGTTGCATTTTTAAGAGCAACAATATGTTGTATTAGAAATCCTAAAGCACATTGGGTCGGATTATTTTGTTTTTTTTTTTATTTTAAATATTTTTAAGTTTTAGTTAGTATTCAATAAGATGTAAATGAAACTTACCGATAAAATTTTTTTTCAAAATTAAAAAAATATATCATTCAGCCCTTTTATATTTTATGAAGTGGGCGTGGCAAAAGTAATATAAATTAAACTCAGGTAGAAATTAGTTAACCTGATTGAAAAAATATGAGACTACTAAGACTTCATATAAGAAAAATGGACTCCTGTTCATAGATATGGTGCACATTGGGTCAAAATTTCTTATATAATTTATTTTCTTTTCAATTGTCGTTTAATAAATGTGATATTATCACAACTTATAATAAAATGTGAAGAGTAATTAGTTAAATTATTAGTTAGTAATAAAAACTAACTGGGCTTGTGTAAATTAAAACAACAAAAATTAATAATTCATCATTTAAGGTAAAATTTGAAAAAGTTATGGAAATATAAAAAGTTTTGTATAAAATAAAATATTGATACACAGTGGTTTGAGTATTGTCTTAAATTCATTAAAGGTAAATTTTGAAAATTGTATGGAAATATAAAAAGTTTTCTTTAAAATAAAATTTTCATCAAATATTGATGCACAGTGGGTTGAGTATTCTCTTAAATTTATTTTTTTCTACAAAAGTAAAAGAGTAGTTTGTAACCACTTTTTAAACTACTAAAACCCATGTACAAGCAAGATGTTTGTGACCTGCCCCTTTTTTAAATTTAAAATTAAGGCGCAACATTATTAAATAATTATTATTTAATTGAGAATAATTTATGATGATCAGTTTTCGAACTTTAAAATGTGATCATGATAAACAAAATTTTAAAATATATTCTTTTTACTTGTACAATAATTGCAAATGTTTTTAAAAAATTTGTCTGCTTTTGCAATTAATCCTTAAGTAATCTCCAATCCTTTATATTAGTGCAACAAAAAAGAAACACTAGCTTTTCTCTTAGCACAATTAAAAAATCAACAATAATTGAATTATTAAGTAAAAAATGTAAAATATTTAAAAAAATATCAGCCAGCCTGTTTAACAAAAACATTGGCTTTTTTAATAATTTTTGAAACCATTTTTGTGTTCTTTTTTTAATCTTTTTTTTGGCTTAGTTTCATAATTATAGATACACTTTGATAAAATCCCATAAACATGCAATGTTGCATGTTCATATCACGAAAAAAAAGTACTTTTTTCTAGGGATCAAGTAAAAACATTAAAAAAACTTCTCATAAAAAGTTTTTTGTTTTTTTGGTAATCAAAAAGTATCTGAAATTATATTATTTGTTTGGTGGGTTTGTGTTGTTTTGTTGGTAGATACAAGTAGAGAAAAAAAAACAAACGAAATACCAGCGAAATTAAATAAAGTGGAACAATAAAAAAAAAAAAGTAAAGCAATAATGGTACCTACCACCTCATGCCATTTAAATGCATTCAATTAAAACTTTCTTTTAGCACTATGGGCCAAATAATAAGTTATTAGTAAAAGTAACCAGAAATTATGCAAAACATAGTTGACAGCTGGCAGAAATAGCTTAGTGAATGCAAGAGTTTGTTTAGAGAGACTTTTTTGTTGTCAACGAATTACGGAGGCGTCCCAAGAATAAATTACCCAACGTCACTAACAGTTGTAGAAAAAATTTTGTTCAACACGATCTCTTTGAAACCCTATATTCCTTTATTAGCGATTTTTAATTGTTTAATTAACGTTCCTTTAGCTGGACTCGATTAGAGGAAACGCAAATGTAGCTGATGGTTAGGAAGCTTCAGTCCTTGAGCTACTTAACATCTACAATCCTTAATACTATCTGAAAAAAAATTTCTCAGAGTTGTGCGATCAGTTCAGTTCTTATAAACGCTGATATGTTAATGCGTATGGAACAGAGACTGACAAAAAGTACTTATAAAACAAATGTTGTCAAGTATTTACACATATTTTCGGGTATTAGTTTGAATTTGTGTCTGTTCATAGAACACGAGTAACGATGAGTAGACAATAATAAACACCGAAGACCAACGATCTATATGCGATGAGCTTGGAGAGTTTCATTAACAAGTTCGAACAAGTACAATGAGCTTGGGCGAGTTCAAGCACTTTTATGCTTTGAGTGAAACACGAACACAGTTCGAGTATACAAACAAAAAGCACAGAATTTTTTAACAACTTTACTAACGTTTATATCCAAAGAAATACAAAAAAAAGAAACGAAAACACTAGTCCAAGCAAAACGCACTAAGTCTTATCCAAAAGTTCGACACAACTACTAAACAAAATAACACTCTTGAGAGTTTCAAGCATGAGCTGAGTAAACACCGCGCTTACTAGTTTAGAAAGTTCGCTATAATCGATAAGCTCATTTATTATACGAACAGAGGTTTGCTCACTAAAAGTATGGTATGAGTGGGCATGTGTTCAGTAAGCTAGTTTGTGTTCGAGTAGGTCCAGTTGCTCATGAACTTATGAGCACACCTATTAGATGAGCTTGATCATGCAACTGTTGTTATGCCTTAAAATCATTGGTTAATGATAATGATTGTGCTTTTTAAATTAATTACTAATAATAGTGTTTCATTAAAACCCATTATAATAAAACTAGCTGTGTCAGCCACTTCGTCAGCGACCTTGCAATATTTTGTTCGATTTTGCTTTGAAAGCAATCCACACCAAAGACCTTTACGTTTTTATTTTTTTTTTTTTTAAGAGAAGTAACACTCAGGTATTTAATGCCTATAGTAACTGTGTTACTTCCTTTAGAAAGGGATAGTAGTAGATAAGACTAAGATGGTTAGTGCGATTGTGGAACAAGATTAACGTGAGTTCCTGCCTACTCGGCCTAAGCTCACGGTGGTCTTACCACCGAGTGAAACTTAGGCGTAGACTAACGCCCCCATTGTGTAGTATAACAACACTTTACGATTGCCACCAATCGCTTTTTGCGTGTGATACAGTCACAATGAGTAGCAATTTATATAATATGGCAAGCCTTTCCAAGGCACGCCTAGATCCACATTATAATCTCTTACTTAGGGGTTTGGAGACTATCCAAACTCCGTCTGTTGAGAGTGCAACAGCACACTTGATCGACCTTGCACCTTACCTACATAAATCGATCTTAAACCACAACCACCACGTGTACCCCCGAAGGGGACCTCACCAAGAATCGGTCACAGAGAGGATAGGCTCTCTGTGGGGCCACCGATTCCCGTGGTACCAGTCCTTTGGGCACTGGTCGGGCCCCGAAGAGGACCCGTGTTAAAACAACAGACCTTTTCTTCCAGATTTAGGCTCTAGGAACCCTAGCGTCTGGTGCCCCTATTTTCCCCGAGTGGACCGCGTCAAAGCATTTGCCATATTCCTGCAGTGACAATTGGAACCCCCGGGGGTATGGTTAGTGCGATAGTAAAGCTTCGCAAGCGCTTCTGGTGTTCTTTATTATCGAATTAGTTTGAAACTAGCATAGCCAATTAATAATTATTTGACTTCGTCGGCCATTTAGGGCTATGTGGCAATACCGGCCTTTTTTAGTTCCGCCGTAGGATATGCTACGTATCAGTTTATGTATTTTTTTACTTTATAAAAAGTAAAGTATTTATATCCGGTTAGTTCAACTGCGTACTTTCACTGCTGTTTCTCCACTTTCTAAGATATTTTTGCGGAAAAAAAGTATCCTATATTGGGACCAGGGGGGTTATTACGTATTTCGATTCGAAAGAAATCTTTTTCGAAACACAATGTTAATGTCATACAAATTCGAATGATTTCTTTTTCGAATCGAAATACGTAATAACTCCCCAGGATACTTAGGTATCTCCTCACGAAATTTTGTTAAAATCCATTTAGTGGTTTTTAAGTGATGGGAACGCAAAAGAAAAGCAGCAATACAGACAGAAGCAAATGAGTTACTATATTATTGTGTGTATAGATTATAATGAAATTAAAATTAAACAAAATTTTTATTCCCAAAAATTATTATTTTAATATTATAAAATTATGTTTATGTACTGAAGATACTACCCAGCAGTGGAGCGAAATAAGGAAAATAAAATTAATTTAACATTTTTATAAAAAAGATCTAAATCTTAAAAATTATTAAATTAGTAAAAATCATTATCATTACTAAAAAAATAATGGAAATGGATATAAATTCATTGGCATTATTTAAAAACGAATGCTAATGAAAAATCGTAATGAGTTACTCCCATGTAGGCGTGAAAAGAAAAATATATACGGGTCATCGCAAAAACTTGCTGGTGATACGAAAACCTTCATTTCACATGCTCTGCTTTTCTTCGAACCAACAAACTTACTGGTGATATAAAGGCTCAGCATTAAACCAGGTATTTACGCTTCGCTTCTATTCAAACCAGTCTGACGTAGTGTATTTTGAGCTTTTTAATTCCATCGATAAATATTTGTAAATATTGGTTACTTATAAAAATATACTTTTCAACTAAATACAATTCCTTAGCTATGAAAGATGAATGAATGAATGTTCTTTTATTTTAAGTTTCTTCTCTCAACAATTCCTTAAACCAAGATCATGGCTTTTTATCACGTACTGTTTACATAAATTCCATCCTTTAAGCAATTACTTAAATATGTGTTATATTTATTATACGAGGAGTAGTATTTCACTTCTTATTTCTTCCTCTTTAATTTCGTAAAATCTTCAAATATTATATATAAATATACTTACTACGTTTCGCATGCTATCGTTGTTGTACATTGTTGCAGACTTGTTGTTTTTGTTTTTTTTTTCTTCTTATTTCTTATTTCGCAAATACAAGTGAAATAAATAACTTTCAAGTCAGATTATCCGCAATGTCATGAAAATAAATAAAAGAAAATAAGAGTAGCAAAGCGGAAAAAAAACTGTCATGTAATACAAATGAACAAGAATACACACACGCATACTTACACTCACACACACACATATACAGA
Organism: Phasia obesa; assembly: GCA_949628195.1. Taxonomy (NCBI): domain Eukaryota; kingdom Metazoa; phylum Arthropoda; class Insecta; order Diptera; family Tachinidae; genus Phasia; species Phasia obesa. The sequence goes on from OX451219.1 coordinate 14,412,413, forward strand.
TTGAGTGTCATACATTCTTTTAAATTTCGTGCACAGCTCACACATACCACTATAATATCAAGTCATTCATTTCTGTATACAAAGATTTCATATGCGAGAAACAACCTATCAAAGCGTTAAGTTAAGTTTTTTCGTTTCGTTTCGTTTTGGTTTGTTTTCATTTTGTGAAACTTTTTATATCCTTTAATATGCTACTGGTCGCTACATGTGCCATAAAATATGCTTTTCAAAATAAAAAGCTTTAGTTTATCTTGTATGATTCACACGAATTCATACACTTGCACCTTAAATTCTCAATAAATCAGAGAATGTTAGGGGAAATAATGGTCATCTCAATTTCTATGGAATTGTTAGAATCACGTATTTTTAAAGTGCATGCCCCACACATAGCAGTAATGCATTATATGGTGTAATTAAATGCCTAATTACACTGCCATCTATTATTCTAGCAGTAACATATAACTGTTACGGCTTCCTTTAAAGAGACTAGATACGATCAAAATACTCATCAAACGTTTAGGGTAGTATTTGTGAAAGTGTGTTTGTATTTTTTATGCCGACGATACTGGATGCTGATGATATTGATTTTCTGTCCACTAACACATATACGAGCTTGACTTCAAGCATTTTGATCGTGTCTAGAGGCCTTTACAAACTATTCTTTACTGAAAATTCTTTTGAAGGCATTGATCGATTGTGGCTATAGAAGCACAACGACTTAAGAAAAATCCAAACTATACTGTTATATGGAGGTTAAGCGACACAATGTTGCGGCCAGTTTTCATTATCGCTGCTGCGAAAAATCAATATTAAATAGTTGCCTGAGCAAGCTCATCTAATGAGTGTGCTCATAAGCTCATGAGCAACTGGTCATATCCAAACACAAACTAGCTAACTGAACACATGCCTACTCATAAGCATACAAGTAAACGCCAAAATAAGCTGTTTAATTGGGATAAATGACACAATCTTGCGGCCAGCTTTCATTGACACTGAGCAAGCTCATCTAACGAGTGTGCTCATAAGCTCATGAGCAAATGGTCATATCTAAACATAAACTAGCTAACAGAACACATGCCTTCTCATACACAGGCAAATGCCAAAATAAGCTGTTTATCGAGGATAAGTGACACAATCTTGCGGCCAGTTTTCATTAACACTGAGCAAGCTAATCTAAAAAGTGTGCTCATAACGTCATGAGCAAATGGTCATACTTAAACACAAACTAGCTCACTGAACACTTGCCTACTCATATGAGACTATTAGTGAGCAAACCTCTGTTCGTATCTTAAACGCAATGAGCTGACCAAGTAAAACGAAATTTCTATACTAGTGAGCGCTGTGTTTACTCATCCTGTGTTCGAAACACTTACTGTGCTTTTTTGTTTAGTAGTTGTGAAGAACTTTTGCATAAGGCTTGGTGCGTTTTGCATTTACTACTTTTCTTTTTTTTTCTTTGTATGTCTTAGGAAATAAAAATCTTACAATGAATATTGGGTACCCAGGTATGCTAGTAGTCTATCAATCTGGGATTGCAGGTCTCTGTTACTATGCTTAATAATTTAACTTATAATATAATTTGTAATTGTATTGTAACATTTAATAAATAAATAAAATGAACGTAAGTAATGCTGTGAAAATTTCAGGGTTTCTTGTTTGTACACTCGAACTGTATTCGTGATTCACTCATAGCATCAAACTGCTTGAACTGGCCCAAGTTTTATTTTTATTTTTATGTTCAACCTTTACTCGCACTTATTCAAACTTTCTTATGTAAACTGTGCAAGCTTATCGCATTTAGCTCGTTAGTCTTCCCTCTTTATTATTGTGCACTCATCGTTTCTCGTGTGAAATGAACCGACATGAATTCAATATTATAATGAGCGTTTTATGAGCTTCGTTTTTTTTGTGTGCTCATGCAGTATTTTATTGCCTACTGTCTTTAAATTAATTGTCGCAAAATCAGAATGTGAACGGAACTTGATTTACAAAGAAAGGTCACACAAGTTTAATTGTCACATATGCTACCAATTGTTTTACATTACTTAAGGTAGATCCTCGACTTTATTTTTTTTTTTATTTTTTTTATTTTTATTTATTCATTCCTCTAACTGCCACTAGAGCATAGGGCGTCATAGCTCCCAGGCTACTTAATCTTATTGCTACGGTGTTATATAAGTCCAATTGAATTCATATATTATTATCAAAGGTTCAAAGAGACCTAGGTTAAATGTTCGAGTTATAGCTGCGGCCCTTCGATTTATTAAATGATGGCTACAGTTAAGTAACAAACCGCAGAGAATATGGTCAACCGCGCGATTTATTTTTATACTAACAGTGCCTGCCACTTCGTCAGCAGCCTTACAATATTTTATTCGATTTCGCTTTAAAACCAATCCACACCAAAGACCCTTACTGTTTTAGAGCTCCAATTGTGGTTTATGTATTTACTTTATATAAAAGGTCTCATCTCTACTAAAATATGCCGCTTTAAAGTATGCAGTACCCTTAAATCGAAGAAAAAATGTAAATACTTTCACTGCTTTTTCTTCCCTTTCTCTTCGAAATAAGAAATTTTTGCAGAAAAAAAAGTATCCTATATTTGAATCTAGATACTAGGGTACCCCGTCACAAAATTTTGTGAACTTTTATGTGATGCGAACGCAGACAGACTGACAATAAAACAGTTACAGTTTTATAAGCGGCCACCCATTAGGTTTTTTCAGGTGTGTTAAGTTACTTAATTACCTGTAACAGGGAAGGCGGTAGCCCTTAAGGAACTAGTGTCACTGTTCTGGTTATTGGTGGGCCCCTTTATGGTTACTTTTTAGAACAAAATCTGTAGCACGTGACTCAATGAAAGTAAGGTTGCCGTAAATTACAATACCGTTTCCTATAATCATCGAGGACGGAAGGGGGTGGAAAATGGATCCATTTATGAAGTGGTCTGCTTTGAAATCTCCCTAAATTACTCTGATATAGAACCAAATCTCTGGAATGGCCATTACTTGTTCGCTGTACTGTTGTATAGCAACAAAGACTGCCAAAAGTGCGTTAGTTATTTTTTTTAGTCCTCAATCTCGCAACAATTTATTATCTGGAAATTATTAACCTCGAGTTGTGGTTTGTTTTGCCATGCTCACAAAGCTGTTTATGGACGTATGTTTCCACCCTGTATTCATATCAATGTCAGATTAAAACCATTGAAAACAGGTACTGAAGTAAAGCTATATCGAAATGATATCTACATATATATATATAACGAGTGATTTTTTAAGAGCTTGAGAACTTTTTTTTAAAAAAAAACGCATAAAATTTGCAAAATCTCATCGGTTCTTTATTTGAAACGTTAGATTGGTCCATGACATTTACTTTTTGAAGATAATTTCATTTAAATGTTGACCGCGGCTGCGTCTTAGGTGGTCCATTCGGAAAGTCCAATTTTGGGCAACTTTTTCGAGCATTTCGGCCGGAATAGCCCGAATTTCTTCGGAAATGTTGTCTTCCAAAGCTGGAATAGTTGCTGGCTTATTTCTGTAGACTTTAGACTTGACGTAGCCCCACAAAAAATAGTCTAAAGGCGTCAAATCGCATGATCTTGGTGGCCAACTTACCGGTCCATTTCTTGAGATGAATTGTTCTCCGAAGTTTTCCCTCAAAATGGCCATAGAATCGCGAGCTGTGTGGCATGTAGCGCCATCTTGTTGAAACCACATGTCAACCAAGTTCAGTTGTTCCATTTTTGGCAACAAAAAGTTTGTTAGCATCGAACGATAGCGATCGCCATTCACCGTAACGTTGCGTCCAACAGCATCTTTGAAAAAATACGGTCCAATGATTCCACCAGCGTACAAACCACACCAAACAGTGCATTTTTCGGGATGCATGGGCAGTTCTTGAACGGCTTCTGGTTGCTCTTCACTCCAAATGCGACAATTTTGCTTATTTACGTAGCCATTCAACCAGAAATGAGCCTCATCGCTGAACAAAATTTGTCACATTTGAACATTTCGAACCGAACACTGATTTTGGTAATAAAATTCAATGATTTGCAAGCGTTGCTCGTTAGTAAGTCTATTCATGATGAAATGTCAAAGCATACTGAGCATCTTTCTCTTTGGCACCATGTCTGAAATCTCACGTGATCTGTCAAATACTAATGCATGAAAATCCTAACCTCCAAAAAAATCACCCATTATATATATATATATATATATATATATATATATATATATATATATATATATATATATATATATATATATATATATATATATATATATATATATATATATATATATATATATATATATATATATATATATATATATATATTAACAGTTTTAATTAGTTTCAGATACAACTTTAATTTCATTTTTTATTGATTCAATTATCTACTTAATTGAAATATTATTGAATTTATTCTTAATTAATTATATAATTGAGTCAAGTAAAAAATTTATTAAATTTGTATCTGAAACTAATTAAAACTGTTAATAGGAGCATATATATATATGCCGAAAGGCTCATGAAGGCCGTGGTAGCCGTGTTAGTGTTAAGAGCACGGTTGAACTACTCAACTGCTATCTGTATGCTAGTTTGATCAGTGGTTTAAAATGGAAAAGTTGTGCCTCATAAAAGTCGTATTCTTTAATAACACAGTGCAACACGGAAAAAATAACCATATACGGACACCACTACGTGATAAAAGACCAAAAAAAAGACCCCTGTCTCCCACTTTTGCCCAAAGTCCACCAGTTTTTTTTATGGGCCCTCAAAGATGTGGGGCCTCGATGTCATTTTTGCAAAAAATTATCAGTTCCTCCTAGGTAGCGCTTAGGTAGCCGCAAAAGTGAAAAATTTCCCGAAAATTTTTTAGCTACCTAAGCGCTACCTAAACGGTGTTAAGAATCATTCCCAGAAAGTTCATATGTTCTAGAAAGTTGTTTACTGAGATCTTAGGTTCATTTTTGTTGTTGATTGTTTCCTTAAATTTTGAATGGTTTGCTTCCTATGGACCTGAACAGGGGAAAAAAGGTAAAAAAATTGAATTTTTTAAAGTTTTTAGCAATTTTGACCTTGAAGATGAAGTTTTTTTGATTTTATTTGTTCACAATTTTTGTTCTTTATGACAAGAGCTACAACTTTGTCTCAGAGAGTATATCAAAATTTCAAACGGTTTGCAAAATATGAGCTTGAGGAAATGATCATTTTTTGCAAAAATGATATCGAGGCCCCACATCTTTGAGGGCCTATAAAAAAAAACCTGGAGGACTTTGGGCAAACCTGGGGAACAAGGGTCTTTTTTTTTGGTCTTTTATGACGTAGTGGTGTCCGTATATGGTTATTTTGCCATGACTTAAAAAATTACACAGTGTATAAGGCTAAATCCATTTTGAGCCATAAAATCGTGAAAAAAAACTTTTTTTATTTAAAGTAAAAAAAGTGACTGTGGAATTCAAAAACTTCACAGACTCAATTTAAAATATTTTTATGTTAAGAGCTTTTAGTTTGTTCCAACTTTTTTTTTTTCTTATGGAGCTTTAGCTTAAATTTTTTTTCTATTAATATCGTTTGTGCAAATAAAGTACCCCGAAAAATATATTGGTGTAAAATAAAGTTTACAATTATAAATGGGAAAAATTCAAATAAATAAAACAAACACCAAAAAAGAAAAAAAAAACAAAACAACTAAAAGCAAATAAGAAAAAAATACAAATAAAAATAAAAATATAAATAAAATTAAAATATAATAACAAAAACTACTTTTCAACTGACTGACTGACATTAGTTGAATAATAATGCCACCGAACTCAAGAAAGTTTCATGCTTTTTTTTTGCATTTTTATTTTACTGCAATATAAACAACTACGACAGATGGATGGTGCCAAAGCTAAAGCTTTTAGCTTTGTTGCATGCACAAAATTTATTTACCCCTCAACTTAGAAAAAAATATACAAAATAAACGTAATCATTGTAATTTTAAAAGGATAATCTTCTATTTTTTTTTTCTTTTATTTTTGTATATTTTGCTAAAAAATACTCAACATTCTATCATTCTGCATCAACAAACCAACAGCAAAAAATGGACACCATTTTTTATATATTTAACGCAATTTTGCTTTTTTGTATTTTTTAAGTCATTTTTTTTCTTGTTGTTACAACACTTTACACTATCCTGCACTATGCAAGTACGTGTATGTGTTTAGAGTAGTTTAGTTTCGTTTCCATGCAAAATAGCAAAATTCAAAATGATATAAATGACAAAAAGAAGAAAAAAATAAATTTAAAAAAAAATTATTTTTATTTGTAAAGATTGCAAAACAGTCAGGCAGATTACAATTGAACGACATAAAAATGTTTAGTGGCGTTTAAACGACACATAGAGTTCTGTAGCACATCATGCATACAACTCTTGTACATGTTTTCAGACACATGGCCAAACCGAATGGCCACTAGGTAAGTTTGGAAAGATGTTCTATCTACCGAAGCTTTAAGTCTCTAATTTGCACATATAAGTAATTTGGAAAAGTTTAAAGTGTAAAATCCTCTAGAAAAAAGTTAACATAGAAAAGCTTAAAAAGCTTAAAAGTTAAGCTTAAAAGCTTTTTCATATTTAATAAATATTATTTAAATTAAGCTTACAAAACTTAATATTTATTTAAAAAAAACATAAGTTTGTTTGTTTCTTATACCTATAACGATCTATTAGAGATTTATATATTATTTCCTACCGGGTCAACAGAATTGCGAACATTATTGCATTTGCATGGCAAAACATTAAATTGGAAAAAGAAAATAAATATTGGCAAAAAAGTGACTTGAAAGTAAAGGTGACCAGACGAAAAAAACAATAACATCTTAGTTATTTGAGTTTTTCTAAATATTTATGAAGAGAGATGCTTTTAAGCTGATTTTTAACAAAAGCTATACCAAAAGCTATAAAAAAGCTTAAAGAAAAATTTTTAATATTAAATATTTGTTTTTTGAACAAGGTTTGACCATGTTTTAAATTAAGCTGAACGAAACCTTTTAAACAAAAAGTCAATCAAAAATGTCGAATAAGCTTTAAAAGAAGATCTTAAAAATTATTTGCAAGCAATGTCTATGTAGAAGCTTAGCAAACAAAGCAATAACTAAAAATTGCTTTTAAAAAGCTTTTTCCTTAAAGCTTCAACTATAGCTTATAAAAGTACCAATGAAAGCTTTACGAAATTTGTAAAAGGTTTATTTAATAACAAAGACTTTGAGAAAAGTCTAAAAAGCTCAAAGCTTCAACAGAAGCTTAACAAATCGCCAATGAAAGCTTTACGAAATTGGATTTTTAAAAGGTTTATTTAATAAAATAGACTTTGAGAAAAGTCTAAAAAGCTGTAAGCATCAACAGAAAATTAAAAAGGCGTCAATAAAAAAATTTTTAGAAAATGTGTAAAAAAGATTTTAAATGGAAAAAAACGAAGTTTCAAAACGTAATTCTTCACAAAAATTACTAAACTAGTTTACAAAATCTTTATCTTAAAAATAATAAAACAGTAACTTTTTTCCTGTCTCTCTGTGTTCGCATCACGTAGAAACTACTAAATGAATTTTAATAAAATTTTGTAAAGTTGTACCTTCGTAGCTTGCTTCACATATAGGATACCTTTTTCGCAAAAATATCTCATTTCGAAGAGAAAATAGAGAAAAAGCTATGCAAGTACGCTATTGTACCGATTCAATGGTACTGCAAACTTGGCAGTAACTTTTATTTTTAAAAGCGGAAAATTTTAAATGTTATTTACAGAACTTTACAATACTTTTAGAATTTTATATATATTTTTTTAGAATTTTATCCAGCGATGGGTACCTCTATATAAAGTTATTTATTCGGAAAATTTTATGTAAATTACCTGCAAAGCGAAATCGAATAAAAAATATTGTGGCAGGCATAGCTAGTATCTTATAAAAGAACTTAAAGAATTTTTTTTTTTTTTTTGTAAAATTTATGCTTATAACATTATATTAAAAAAGCTTTTTACGAAAACAGTAACAAAAGCTTAAAGGCTACTAAAAACCTTTCCACACTATAATCCGTTAAAGTTTTTTTTATGCTTAAAATTTATGCTTAAAATATTATATTAAAAAAGCTTTTTACAAAAACAGTAACACAAGCTTAAAGGCTACTAAAAACCTTTCCACACTATAATCCGTTAAAGTTTTTTTTAGGGAAAAACTTTATTAAAAAAATTTTAATCAAGTTTTACATAAGGTAAAAAAGAAAAAGCCTTAAACAGCTTTAAAACAGCTTTACGCAGTTTTTAAATAAAGCTTTTATTATTGAATTTTTTTTATAAAAATTTGGCAATAAAACAGTTTGAAAGCAAAAGCTCATAAAGCTTTACAGAAAAGCTTATAAAAATATTTCTATGAATTGCTTCTTGTACAAAAGCTTTCGATCGGATTTTCAACATTTACAATTGCAATAATCAAAAGCTGAAAATATTTTCAAAAACACCCCACCTTTGGGTATTAGTAAATGTTATAAAAACCGTGCTTAAAGTTTTAACAAAAAAAGCTTAAAAAATTTGGTTTAAAATTTATGACTTCGTGCTGGTCACCTTTGTCTATTTATATTTCTTTCTTAACAACTGTCCTGCAAATGCTGTTTCTTGTGCATTGTGTTAATCAAAAAGAGCAGAAGAATTGCATAAGAAAATTGGTGTAGATTTTTTATTTTAATGTTTTTTTTTTTTTCTTTAAGAAACTTAAGTTCGAAAAAGGACTTAAATATAATAAATATGTATAGAGTTTTTTACTCTTTGCTGATAAGTTAAGTGTTAAATGTAGAGAAATGTTTTATTTGATCTGTATGGCATTTAAATACAAAATACTCTTTTTTATAAGCATCACTTCTACATCAATTCTTGCAGTTTTTATTTCTGGACAAATGGCTAATCGTAGAAAAATAAATGGCAAGAAAGAACAGTTTCGTATGTTTAATATCCGATTAAAAGAAATATACTTAAAAGCTTAAAGAAATTTCATATTAGTTTTTAGTTCTTAAGGCAATATTTTATGGAGTCAATGAAGTGTCTGTAAAAAATATCAACTTAGCACATAATGGCCAATAAGCTTTCGTAGCATATTGTAAACTTTATGTTGAAATGATTTTAAAAAATTAGGATTTTAAACTTCATGAAATTCTTAATAATAATTTAAAAAGATACTTCAATCTTAATTAACATCTGCTTTTTCTTTGCCATTTTTCAAACTCGAGAAACTTGCTTTAAACATCCAAAAAGCTTTGATCAACCAGAAAAATTATTACGATACAAAATATTGGATAATTTATTTTAAAATTTAACATCCCTTAAGAATAAAATATATTATCTAGATTAAGTAGAAACTGCTCGAAATTTAAGATATTTTTCAACCATAACGAAAATAAGGTAAAGAAAACTTTTTAAATCTGGCAATAATAGCAAAAGTATTCTTGAGAAAAAAAACACATATAAAAATACGAATTTCAAAGTGTAAATGGAAGTGTTAGTGTGTATATTTATTTGTGTGCGAGCATACGTATTTCGCTTACTAATGTAATTTATTAAGTGATAATTTATGTGCTTAAAGCTCAAAGGATAACTTTTTCAGCACTTACACACACACACACACAAAAACATACAATACATACAAACTTAATAAGTTAGTGGCAGTAAAACCAGAATTCGTAATAAAAAAAGTAGAGCTACAAATAACAAAAGGGTAGAAAATTAAAGATTTTTAGTTCATAAGATTGCGAGAATAAAAATTCTTGGTAAAAACGACTTAAGGCACCACGAAAAATTTAAAGTTTTCAAAAAGAAGTATTTAATATTAAGGAAATATTTTCAGGGCAAGGCAATTTTTATACTGGTGAATTTTTAAACGAATATTGTTTGTTCTCTACACTGAAAAATTTTTTTTGCACCTACTAAAGGTTTTGATAAGTTTTAAATTAAATTAGAATTCAATTAAGTTTTTAATTGATTCAAATATATGTGACCCGGCCTATGCAAAGGTGGCTTATGACTTAAAAAAAATTTTTTCCACTTTTTTTTTTTTGTTTTCGATAATTTTTGAGACGCTCTTTCACGTGGTGAAAACTATAAAGTCCTACCTTGCTTAAAAGTGTACTAAAAATGTAGGGGATAAAATCCCCAAAAGCCTGACAACGCTGGGTCAGAAACTGGTTTGTGCTTTGCATTGAAAAAAAAAAACAGCGATCTTTATATACACATACGAACTTATCTTATTTATGCTCTTTTGCATTTTTTGGTAGCCTTTTGGGCATGACTGTTCATAATGCAAAAGAAAAACTACTAAGAAACTGACGAAATGCATTGTTTATCTTTAACAGCTAATTTTTCGAAATTTTTTTTTTTTAGTCATAAGCCACCTTTTCATAGACCGGGTCACATATATTTGTTTCAACAAAAAAAATCCTAATTAAACAAATAATTAAATCAATTAAATATTTAATCAAATTTTAATCTGAATCCAATTAAACCTTTAATTGGTGAAAAATATTTTTTTTCTGTGTAAAGGAAAATTTGTTTCATTAAAATATTTTAGCGTACTTATTTTTAGGGTTCCGTACACAAAGTGTAAAAACGTACCCTATTGTTACCGCCACAATGTCTGTCCGTCTGTCCGTCTGTTAACGCCTTTTATCTCTGGAACCGTAATAGGTAGACTTTATTTTTTTATAGAAAAATTATCAGGTATATTTTTTTATAGAAAAATTATAAGTGATATTTTTTTATAGAAAATTTTATATTTTTCCTAGAAAAATTATCAATGTTATATTTTCCTATAGAAAAATTATCAAAGTGATGTTTTTCTGTAGAAAAATTTGCAAAGTGATATTTTTTTATAGAAAATGATATTTTTATATAGAAAAGTTATCACAGTAATATTTTTTTATAGAGAAATTATCAAAGTGATATTTTTGTAACAGAAAAATTATCAAAGTGATATGTTTTTACAGAAAAATTATCAGTGATATATTTTTATAGTAAATTATCCGTGATATTTTTTTATAGAAAAATTATCAGTGATATTTTTTAGGAAAAGTTAAATATTGCATAGAAAAATTATCACACTGATATTTTTCTATAGAATAATTATCACCGATATTTTCGTTAAAAAAATTACCGGAAGAATATTTTTCCCGTTTACAACTTATCACAGTGATGTTTATTTATAGGAATGCGATGATATTGATATTTTCTATAGAGTGATATTAAAAATATAAAAAATTTACCGATATGCTGTAAATATTATCTTCGTACAGATAAATATTTCAAACAATAAAATATTCAATCGTAGGTTACTAAAGGATTAACTTGAAGTGAACTAAAACAAATGCGACTCTAATTCAAATATAAATGTGAATCGTAAGCGAGCGCAAAAACTAACACGTTTGCACAAAATGCTATAAAAAAGGAAAACAAATTTCCATGACACAAATGTAACAAAAGAGACAAACAACATCACCTTAAACACATATATACATTAACACACACATTCTCACTAAATTACGAAATTAAAAAAAAAAAAAAAAAAAGTTGCAGTCCTTGATGAAGTTGGAATTATCACATACTCATTGTACAACAAACAAAAGCCAACAAAAGAAAAATAAGACACGAAACAATGGAAACCATAGTCACACTAACTATTTATAGTTGTTGTTGTTCTTTTTTGTTTTTTTTTTTTTGTTTTTTGCTAAGTTATTTAAGGATAATATTTATTTTCTTACTTCTTTCTTACACTCCTGGCAGCTCTAAAAGACATATTTCTTCTGCTTCGTATATTATTCTTAACGTTTTTCTGTAAACTTTCTTTTTCTGAAGCAGCAATAGACCGATAAAATGTAACAGAGTAAAATATTATCTGACGTCCTTTTGGCTTCACTGATAATTTATTTATTGTCTTTAAGTTTTTTTTCTTAAGTCTTCTATTCCAAAAAGTTCATCCACATATTTTATGTAATTTACAAGTTTATTATCCTCGTAACCTTAGGACTCGTAATGTTATTTGCTTTGTTCACTTTTTCCTCGCTCTCTCATGAATAGATACATAGTGATAAAAATAAAATGTCTGAAATAAAATTAAATAAATAATTTTGTTGCTTTATTGTTTGTATTTATAGGGTCGTTGTAATCGTGATAAACCGCCTTGCAAATATTTTCATCCTCCACAACATTTGAAGGATCAATTGTTGATAAATGGCCGTAATCATCTTGCCTTGAAAAATGCACTAATGCAACAGATGGGCATTGCACCAGGACAGCCAGTTATACCAGGACAAGTGCCACAAGTGGTAAGTACATGAAACATTTGTTGGAATAAATATAATAATTATTTAAATAAATCAAGAAGAGACAAGGAGCATTGGCAACTAGATACAAAAATTGTTAACATTTTGCATAGAGTTTTGATGGAGAAAAATTAATCTGATAATTTTATTTAAAAAAAAAAACAATTATCGTAATAAATTTTCTTTGGAAATTTAATCACGATATTTTTTTTATTAAAAAAATTTTAACAATGATAAGGCTTCTATAATTACCATGTTTTCACTAAAATAATTATCGATGTGATAATTCCGAAAAAAATATTATTATATGATAAATTTTCTATGGAAAACTTTCTTTAGCAGACTGTCACAGCAATAAGTTTCTTTTGGAAAAAGATAATTTTTCAAAAACAAATTTTCTTTAGAAAATTGTCAATGCTATACCTTTTCCTGCGAATAAGTATTATACACCAAGCTTTAGCTCGAAAACACACGTTATTCTTAAAGTGCAAAATTTCAGCAATATACCTGTTATAGTACCCTAGATTCGTGACAATATTTTTTTCGCTTTATATAAGCGATACGAAGACCTCTGCTCCAACCCAGAAAGCTTTTGGCTAGACTATGCATATTAATAAGTCGTGAAATTTAAAATTTATATATATTTATATGGGTATATATATGTAAGTCATTCCGTGTGTAATTTCTACAATATTTATTTCCGACCCCATAAAGTATATATATTCTGGATCCTTATACATAGAGAAGTTGATAAGGCGATGTCCATCTGTCTGTCTGCCCGACTATGTTACGGTTGACATCAACTTTGCCAAAACAGCAGAACCGATCTGCCAGGCATAGGATCTAAAATTTTGCTAATGCAATTGAGCAACATCAGACCATGTCTTTCGAGGGCAAAAAACCACACCCACCTATAATTTTTTACGTTATTTTTTTTTTTATTTTTTCGGTTTTAATGATGCTCATGCCATCTGCTGGTCGCATGGAGCAGATTTTGGGGTATCAACAACTCCCTGCGAGGGGCGATTTTTGTTTATTTTAGGTTGGTAGGGTATTTCTGCTTTGATTTGTATTAATGGCCTTTATAGAAAGCAATACACATAGAGGTAGCCGATGGACACATAGGGTGCCCACTGGGAACTAGGAGCAGTCAACAGGCACATTGGGAGTGGGACAATCTGACCCTCCAAATTTTTACTAAAATTTTGACAAAACATTTTCTATAAAATTTATACAAAAAATTTACGATAAAGTTTTAACCAAAAATTTTCGATAAAATTTGAAACAAATATTTTCGATAAAACGCTTAACACAAATTTTTGGATAAAATTTTTGTAAAAATTTCAATAAAATGTTACAAAAAATTTTGGATAAAAATTTTACAAAAAATTTTCGATAAAATTTTACAAAAAATTTTCGATAAAATTTTACAAAAAATTTTCATAAAAATTTAACAAAAAAGTTTTGATAAAATTTTCAAAAAATTTTTGATAAAAATTTTACAAAAATTTTCAAAAAATTTTTAATAAAAATTTTACAAAAATTTTCAAAAAATTTTTAATAAAAATTTTACAAAAATTTTCAAAAAATTTTTGATAAAAATTTTACAAAAATTTTTTGATAATGCTTTTACAAAAGTAATTCGGTAAAATATTTACAAACATTTCGATAAAATTTTACAAACAATTTTCGATAAAATTTTACAAAAAATTTTCGATAAAAATTTTAACAAAAAATTTTCGATAAACATTTTAACTAAAAATGTTCCATAAAACGCTTACCACAAATTTTTGGATAAAATTTTGACAAAAAAATTTCGATAAAATTTTAACAAAACATTTTCGATAAAAATGTTGATAAAATTTTAACAAAAAATTTTCTATAAAACTTTTACAAAAATAATTTAAAAGTTTTACAAAAATTTCGATAAAATTTTACAAACAATTTCCGATAAAACTTTTACAACAAATATTCGTTGAAACTTTTAAAAAAAATTTTCGATAAAGTTTTACAAAAAAATTTTCGATAAAAATTTTACAAAAAACTTTCGATAAAAATTTTACAAAAAACTTTCGATAAAAGTTTTACAAAAAATTTTCGATAATAGTTTCACAAAAAATTTTCGATAAAATTTTACAAAAAATTTTCGATAAAAATTTTACAAAAAACTTTCAATAAAAGTTTTACAAAAAAAATTTCGATATAAGTTTTACAAAAACTTTTCGATAAAATTTAAACAAAAAATTATCGATAAAAATTTTACAAACAATTATCGATAAAAATTTTCGATAAAATTTTACAATAAATTTTTGATAAAATTTTTACAAAAAAATTTTGATAAAATTTTAACAATAAATTATCGATAAAAATTTTACAAAAAATTATCGATAAAAATTTTAGTTAAAATTTTTAGAAAATTTTTCATAAAATTTTTCGAAAAAATTTCCATAAAATTTTAACAGAGAATTTTTTGTATAAAATACATAAGATCCCAGTCCTTAAATAAGTTATACATATTTATATAAATTAATTACATATTTATGTATATAACAAACCACATCGCACATTAAATCAGAAGCAGTCGCAACTCAACATTTATCGAAATCGTTTTTGTTTTATAAGCCAGTTCACAAATTAAATCTCTAACGATCACGATAATTTCGTAGGCATAACTGCCTTTATTAAATGTACGATTTTCTTTACTGTGGAACTAAGTTTGATTATAAAAATAGTTTTGTTCAAGTTCTGCCGAACATTTCTGACTTTTGATTTGTGCCTTTTTATGACTTAGTGTGCGATATGATAATAGAATAAATATATAATTTTTGATATCTCTCTGCAAAAGAATTATCTTAAGTTTTGGCGTTTGTTAAAAATATGAAATGTATGCACAAAACCACTAAGCCTGTTTTCCTTTTCCGGTTGCCGTTCCGCAAAAAGTAGAAATATTGTTGTCATGCCACCCACACACAGCGGAAAATCATCATCTCCGTCAACATCACACTAAATATTCGTTTAGATGCTTTCCAAACAAAAATATGAATATTTATAAGATAAATGTTATAATCACATCTTTAAAAAACAATTTTTTGCTGCAACCCACAAGTTTAAGCAGAAAAAGAAAATTACAAAAACAAAAAAAAAGAATAGTGATAGCAGGATTTGACATTTAGCAGCATGTAAAACTTCTACTGAGTGGCTGAGTCTGGCGAACATTCGCACAGACACCTACAAATTATTATAATCCCCGCTACACTTGGCCAGCAGAAATAAATCCAACTACGTAAGGGAACCAGAAAAAGGCAAAACAAAACAAAAAAATAAAAAAGTTGTTATTTAAACACGTAATTTATGTATTTTGTAGAGTTGATGTGAAATTATTATTTAAAAATGCGCGAAAAATACTTATTTGGCCTGCTGTGTGGCTATGTGGCTCTTTGTTTCCTTTCTCCAACTGCTCCCTTTGCATCAACTTGTGGTGCCTGGCTGCTGGCAGCTTTAAAATCTCCTTTTGGTTGGCATTGCTCTAGCGTATGTAGAGCTACAGCTTCTTTATTTCATTTTCAGTTTTTTTTTTTGTTGCATTTTCTTCTTCTATATTTTATTTATTTTTTTTTGTGGTTGATTTTCATTAATTCATTCAACACACCCAACATCCGCATTATAATATTTTATTTATACATTTTATTCCAGAAGAACAATATGGGTTAATAGTTGTGGTTAAACGTGGTGGAAAATATGAACGAACAGAGTCAACAGAAAGTAAATATTATTAAAATATACACGGCAAATAAACGTACTAACAGTGGCGGTGAAAATTGTGCAAAAAAAAATTTTTCGATAAAATTTTCTTAGTCGAGCTATTAAATAACATTTAGACGAATTCTTCCTAAGTACCCTCAAGTTTGATTATTCCTTTTACCGATTCAATAGGGTTATAAGAATAGTTTTTAAAACTATTTGATTAATTCTTAAAAAAAAAACTTAAAAAAATAGTTTTTTCTTTTATTTAGAAACAAGTAGAATATAAGGGAATTTCTGGGTCACTACATCCTTTTTTAGAATTCTGTGTATCATCTATTTAACCATCCAAAAAAAATGGGTTTCTTGACGACGTAATAGGTAGTGTGCAAGTCCAGGGATTTGTATTCGGATTCCACCAAAGACATTAAAATTTTTCACTGCAAGTTGGCAGGAAGATCAAGAAAATGCATCGATATAAACTGGGTGCCTCTAAAAATGGCTAACTGGTTAAGACGATACCTGGAGACTATGCCTGGAAATAGGCTAACATAAAAATGCTTTGGACTACGGGCAAGCACATATTTAATGAAGATGCTGTGGAGACCTTAGCCTTAAGCTCATGTTAGCAATTACCATAGACTCTGTGATGAGAAAGAATGTCCACATCACCCTTTAGATGTTTTATAGAGGTATAGAACTTTAAGTTGTCATTACTTTTCACGATGGTGACCGATTTAACATCTGTTAAGTGATTTGTTCTCAGTTTGGTTTGGCAATTCATCATGAATAGACTCACGCCTGAACAACGCTTGCAAATAGTCGTCGAATGGGCCCAAAACGAGATTACCGTTGTTCCCGATTTTCATAAGCGAATTTTGTTTAGCGATGAAGCGCACTTCTGGTTGAATGACTACGTCGACAAACAAAACTGCCGCCTTTGGAGTGAAGGTGATCCTCAAGTGTATGTCGAAACACCGCTACATCCAGAAAAACTGACTGTACGCTTTATGGGCTGGTGGAATCATTGGTCCGTACTTTTTCAAAAACGATGGTGGCCAGAACGTTACAGTCAATGGTGATCGCTATAGAACCATGATTACTAACTTTTCATTCCTGGGGGGTTATTACGTATTTCGATTCGAAAGAAATCTTTTTCGAAACACAATGTTAAAGTCATACAAATTCGAATGAGATCCTTTTCGAATCGAAATACGTAATAACCCCCCTGAATTGAATAACCATGATGTCCACGAGATGTGGTTACAACAAGACGGCGTAACATGTCACACAGCTCGTGCCACAATAGATTTATTGAGAGATAAGTTTGGTGACCGCCTAATTTCACGTTTTCTACCTGTGAATTGGCCTCCAAGATCTTGTGATTTAACACCGCTAGACTACTTGCTGTGAGGCTATGTAAAGTTATTGGTCTATGGGGATAAGCCACAAACGCTTGACCATTTGGAAGACAACATTCGCCGTGTTATTGCCGATATACGGCCACAAATGTTGGAAAAAGTCATCGAAAATTGCACCTCCAGATTGGACTACATCCGCGCCATCCGTGGCGGTCATTTGCCAGAAATCATATTTAAAATGTAATGCCACAAGATTATCTTTCGGATAATTAAAATTCATGTCAATCGAATAATTCATCGTTGTTTTATTGCAACTTAAAGTTCTGTACCTCTATAAAAAACACCCTTTAGAAGCTGCTAGTCTGAAGTCATTACATTCATAATCATACAGTTAGTGGTCTGCTTCGGTATATCTATGTACTACAAAATATATAACCAATCAAAATCAGATAAAAGAGTACGAGAATTTTTTTACTTAATTTTTTTCCACCTTATATTCGTTAGTGCTTCAGACAACAAACGAACTTGAGCCTACTTATGAAGAATTCATTTGTTTTTTAACTTACGTATGTATGTATTTCTACTCTTCCATATTATTTGCACTCTTATTCGAATTTCGTGTGGACATTGGGCAAGAAATGTACCGAAAAGGCAATATATTTGTTGGCCCTTTGAAAAATGTCCCTACTCCAAACGTCTCGACTGATGTAGCTAAGCTGCCGCCACCTGCCGATTCAAGTTTATATTTTGTGCCATTTAGTTTTGTATTATCTTTGCTCATAAAAACGAACTGTGCATTTAGTTAAATGTTTTCAGGTAGAAGAGAAAACAATGAGAACAAAACAAAAACGTTTTGGAAAAACATCTTTCGCAAACGTTTTTCGCTAAATGATTTAGTTATTATGGTAGAGAATGTGTCAAAGCGGTATATGACTTTTATTATTGAGAGAGGTGGTTATTGAAAGTAAGCTTGTAAGATTTTTTTTGTTTATTTAAATAGTATTAAATGAAAAATACAAATAATAAAAAAATCATATATAAAATCAGCATTCGAAAATTGAACGAACTAAATCGATCATTAAAAAAAAACGTTTCTACTTTTGTTTTGTTTACAATTGTACGATTGTCATGGTATGTCAAAGCAAGTAGACGAGTAAACGTATTTGTATTTGTTTTGGTGTATCTCATGTACAAAACGATTAAAAAAAAATTTAAGCTTTGCACGAAACGTTTGCGAAAAGTTTTGTTTGTTTTCATACACTGGTTTAATGTGTCACTATGCATTAATGGGCAGAATTAATGTGTTGCTGTTGTAAAGATAATTGTTACGCATTTGTTTTCCGTTATTCTAAAGCATTTAACCTTCTTTCGTAGCAATATCTATATACATATAATAAATCAGTAACTCATTTCCTGTCTGTCTGTCTTACTTTTTTTGCGTTCGCATCATGTAAAAGCTACTAGATGGATTTTAACAAAATTTCGTCAGGAGGTACCTTAGTATCGTGATTCCAATAAAGGATACTTTCTTTCCACAATAATATCTTATTTTCAAGAGAATGTGGAGAAAATATAGTGAAATTACGCCGAGGTTTTTACGGATTTAAAAGTATTGCATACTTTAAGGCGTCTTTTGTTTTTGAAAGCGGGATATTTATAACACGGTTGCACAACAGATGGCTCTGTTTTAAAATAATGACAAAATCTGAAATGAAAGCGGGATATTTTAAACACCGTTGCGCAACAGATGGCGCTGTTTTAAAATAATGACAAATTCATTACTTACTGCCAAATAGCCAATTGAATAAAATTTGCATTTGATTTGTATTTTTACTTTTACAGAGTTTTACAATAATTTTTATAATATTAGAATTTTATATAAATTTTAGAATTTCATCCAGGTACCCACTTTATGTAAAGTAAATACTTAAGAGCCTTAAAAGGAGAAAATATTGTCAGGAAGCACAAAATTATAGAATTTCTAAATCCAAAAATTTCTATCCAGTTCCCTACGAAGTGTCAGAATTTTATATATATTTTTATTTATACGAGTACTAGCTATCCCCGGTGCGCTTCGCTACACCCATCCACAAAAAACACAATAAACACTTGGAAGAAAAGTATGACCAAATTTTAACGCGAAAACGCACGGTATTCTCAAGTCAAAAATATTCCCATCTAAGCTGTTTTTTGCTAGACTATACGTATTTTTTACTTTTAAATAGATGTGCCACTCCCAGTATTCTTATCCAGTCTGTATTTTGCTAGACTATGTACATTACTATGAGGGTTACTTGTGCAAATTTTCAAGACTATACCTACTGTAGTTCTCTAGGTGCGCGATAATAATTTTTCGCTTTGTGTAGGAGCTACCACGCCTTCCATTCAAATTCAGTTTTTTTATGGGGATTACTGATGCAAAATTCCAAGGCGCTACCTATTGCAGTTCTCTAGATACAGGATAATAATTTTTTACTTTGTATGGGGGGTACCATGCTCACTGTCCCAGTTCAGCCTATGTTTTTTTAGAGTATCCGCATGGGTATGGTGTTTACTTGTACCCACTTTGAAGACCATATCTCTTATAGTTCTCTATATACAAAATAATAATTTTTCACTTTGTATGGGAGGTACCACGCCTTCTGTCCCAATTCATTCTGTATTTTGGCAGACTATGCGCCTTAGCAAAAAGGCTACTCTTGAAAAGTTTCAAGGCGCAGTTCGCCAGGAACACGATACTAATTTTCTACTTTGTATGGGCGGTAGCACGCCAACTATTCCGGCTATAACTCATGGACCAACACACATACAGAGACCGTTTGTACATAAAAACGTTTAATGTCACCTTTCATACAAACTTTGCATCGGTTCACGCATTCCAGAGAACATCAATTGCTAACACAATGCATCTTTTTTTATATATATAGTTTGTCTAAGTTTGCTTGGTTGGTTTTATCCCTCACTGTATTTATTTGGAGTATGTATGTCACAAAAAAATCTGTATTTACATTGTAAGGTCATTGGATTAAGGTGAAACAAAGCCACCAGTATTTTATATTTTATTTAATTCTTTTTTTTTTTTTTTTTTTGTTTTTTTGTTAAAGACTTGTGTAAACTACCGAGAAATTCATATAAAACAAAAGTATGTTACAGTTATAAATGGAATATATTATGGTTCTTTCTTTCTTTCTTTATTTTTTTTTTTTATTTTTGCAATTTAAGAACAATAGCTATAACTTTTTTTCAATCATAATTCTTACTTTTTTGTTTTACAACCAAATAAATAAGAGAATGAGTGAATGAATGAATGAATGAATGAATGAATGAATGAATGCATGAATAAATGAGAAAGTATTGTATACATCCTCGGTTCAATAATAATCGTGAAAAATAATAATATGCGTGTTATAATAAAAATAATAATAGCAGAGCCAAAAAAAAAACAATAATAACAATAATAAAGTTGTTAACTGATGCTGTTTGTTTACTTCACGCCTCTTGTTAACACCTGTGCAAGCAGAAAAGCCTTATTTGCAAAAATAATGAAACGGCACAAAAAAAGTGCTAAAATTGTTACTGTTAATAAGGCAGCAAGGTTGATTTTTTTTGGTAGTAAAAATTATCATACTCGCATCAAATTTGTAGCCAAAAGTAAGCGAAGACTTTAGCATTGATAATGGATTTTTTTTCTAAAAGAATTGCTTGAAGGGTGTAGTGCTAGAGTAGATGACCTATCTAGACATCGTTTTTTCCACTGGGTATAGCGCTCAGTTGCAAACTTTTACTTTAGTGAATATGTCGGACAGATACTGAAATAGAGTAGTAAATAATTCTTGCAAAAAAAAACCGACTTCAAAACAGATAGAAGGGCATCAATACTAAACTAAAAATGTAAGAAGTAATCTGTAAGAGTTAGATTTAAACCAAATAAAAGATGCGCCAAAATTAGAGGGAAAAAACTAAAGACTATGTGAATTTCAAGCCTCTCCCTATTACTGTTCAAAAGTTAAGCTATTTTCACCAGCATCCGTATTTTATGGGGACACTATTCAAGCCTCTGTCTATAACTTTTTGAAAGATAGGGTAACATAGATAAAATAACATCACGTATTCGGACACCCTTTAATTTACAATTTTAAATTAAAGACCTGTTGTTATAGAGGACTTGGCCACGAAGATTCTTTGTAAATTTCAATTATCTGTTTATAACGGTTCAAAAGTTTGGCGATATATATCAAATTACATGAACTATTGGGACACCCTTTACATTATATTTCCAAATATTAATACTTTCTATTATACCAGAGAAAGTAGTGGACATTCTGTTTGTGTTTAACGGTTCAAAAGATAGGGCCATATATATCAAATTACATAATTTATGGGGACACCCTTTAATTTCTAAATTCAAATTGTATACTTGCTATAGTGGACTTTGCAATATAGGTTCCTTGTAAATTTCAGCTATCTGGTTATAACAGTTCAAAAGTTTGGCCACATACATAGAATCACATGAACTATTGGGACACCCTTTTATTTTCAAATTCAAATTTTATACCTTTTGTTATAGCTGACTTAGCAATACAGGTTCTTTGTAAATTTCAGCGGTCTGTGTACAACTGTTCAAAAGTATGGCCATATACATCAAATTAATTGAACTATTGGAGCACCCTTTAATTTAAAATTTTGAATATTTATACATTTTATTAAAACGGTCAAGTAGTCGAATGCTGTCAAATTTTCAAGGTTTTGTCTATAACGGTTCAAAAGATAGGCCCAAATAGGTCAAATTACGTCACCTATGGGGACATCCTTTAAATTTTAAATTTATTTTTTTATTACTTTCTGCTGTTGGGAGCTATAGCGGTACGCAAGTTTTTCAAATTTTAATTTGGTGCCCTTTACGGTTCTTAATACACGTAAAAAACATGTATGTTGTATGGGGACATCCTTTAATGTTTAATATAATGAACTGCTTTTAAAACGGAACCAACCTGAATGCATAAGCTTTCAAATAAAGAAAAAAATCGGTTCAGAAATGGCTGAGTTCTGAGGTTACATACATGAAAAAAAGCAACATCTTTTTTGAAGTCGGTTAAAAAATATTAGAAAAATTCTACTTTTAAAGTTATATTGAACGTAGTGAGTTGGCTTAAAATGGTTATAGTTTTCCTTCCTACCTCGGGGAGTTTGGTAGTGCCTCCTTAAATCTATTGCCTTAATAAAAATTCACAATTTTGGGGAAAAAAAATACCGAACTAAAGTTGTAAATTCAATATTAAATTTATTATTAAACCTTTTTTATTTTTCAACTAAATATTTATAATTTTATAATTAAGTTTTTACGCTCTAGGTCTTTTTTGTAAAAATATTTCAATTTATTTTTAACCGACTTCAAAAAAAGAAGGAGGTTATCTATTCGTCTAAATGTTTTTATGTTTGTGCCGGCAGAACTCAGTCATTTCTGAACCGATTTTAAAATTTTTTTATTTATTAGAAAGGAAATGCTTACAGATTGGTCCCATTTTAAAAGAAGTTCAGAATTTTAAAAATTAAAGGGTGTCCCCATACAACATACATGTTTTTTACGTGTATTATAAACCGCAAAGAGTACCCTTTTAAAATTTTAAAAAACTGCATATCACTATAGCTGCCAATAACAGAAATTAATAAAAAAAACTTTAAATTAAAGGGTGTCCCCATATGTGACGTCAATTTAAATATATGAACCATTTAAACCATTGCAGACAATCACTTGAAAATTGGACAGAATGTCCAATATTTATATTCAGAAATTAAATATTTATTATTAGAAGTTAAAGGGTGTCCCAATAGTTGATGTAATTAGATATATGTTGCAAAATTTTTGAACCGTAACAAAGAACCTGTATATCTAAGACCTTTATAACATCAAGTATATAATTTAAATTTGGAAACTAAAGGGTGTCCCCTTAATTGAAAAAATTTTACCCATCTAGCCCTATCTTTTGAACCGTTATAGACAAACACTTGAAAGTTAGACAGAATCTCCACTACTATGTCCCGTATAATAACATTTATAAATATTTCAAGTTATAAAGGGTGTCTCAATAGTTGATGTAAATTGATGCATATGGCCAAACTTTTTAGACCGTTTTAGACAGACATTTGGAATTGACAAAGAATTTGTCGTTTAAAATAAATGTTTAATTTAAAATTTTACATTAAAGGGTGTCCCCTAGGTGTTATTGTTTAACCTATATGGCCATATCTTTGGAACCGTTACTTTTTATTGCTGTGTCAGTAATAATAAGTGTAAAAAAATAAAGGGTGTCCTCATCTGAGGTAATATGTCTTATATGGCTTTATCTGCTGAACCGTTATGGATAGACCGTTAGAGCAACAAGTATAAAAGTATTTGATTTGAGTACTATTTCTTACAGATTACTTCCTTTTAAATTTTTAGTTAAGAAATGATGCTCATATATTTGTTTTGTAATCTGTTTTTTTTTTGCAAGAATTATTATTTTATTAAAAAAATAGTTTTATAATATTTATTTGAATGAAAATATTAATATTTTCATTCATTTTAATATTTTCATTCAATTAAATATTTTAAAACTATTTTTTATTTCCTGACGATGCTACCCAATGGTGTAGCGAAATATCGAATATAAAAATAAAAATAAATTCAAATATTTTTATAAAAAAGACCTAGAGCGTAAAAACTTAATTATAAAATTATTAAAAAGGTCAAAAATTACAATAATTGTTTAAATATTTATAATTAATTTTTATATATTTTCCAATTTTTTTTTTAGGCTACAAATCCCTATTTAACTGGCATACCTGCTAACACATACAGTCCATATTTTGCACCTGGTCATTTAGTGCCTGCCTTATTGGGTCCTGATCCTACAGGTGTCTCACAATTGGGACCGGTTGTACCGCAAGCGGTGCAAGTGGCCCAACAGAAAATACCACGTTCGGATCGATTAGAGGTAAGTTTTATTTTATCAAATGCATGTTTACAAACGTTCGTTTTACTCTTTCTCTATAAAATTCTATTTATCTATTAAACAACTGAGTTTTGTTTTATAATTTCATATTGTTTAATTAATTAATTTTGTTTTGTAATATAAAGTTACAACATTTACAAAAAAAAAAATTTAATCTGATAAAAACTATATAAAACAGCATGTTTTTATATCAAGTTTTTAATTATATTTTGTTAAATTAAAAATTTATATTTTCTTTTTTTAAACATAATTAAAAAAAATAATAAAACTAAGTTATTGTATATAAATTTTTAATTTTGTGTTATGTTTCAAAACTAAATTATTTGATTTTCGTTGTTTTAAATTAACAAACTGTTAAGCTTTTATACCAGAAAAATTAAGAAAAATAAATTTAATTCAATTTATGTTAATATTAATTTTATTTTTAAGTTATTATTTTATTAATTATTTTGTTTTTTTTTAATATTTTAATACTTAAAAATATTAGGTAAATTCACACATTCGTATTAGTTTTTCTTTCGATTATAAGGGAATATATATTTTTTTAATTCTCAAAAAGCCAATTGGAATTTGTCTTTTTCTCTCTTTTGTTTTATTTAATTAATATTTAGTTTCTTTGAGTACCCAGCTGCTTTACATAAGCCCATTTTTCCGTTATTTTTTACTTTAATTTTTACTCTCAATCATCAAAACTTTTGCAAAGCTTTTGCTCAAACAAAAAAATCTAAAAATAAAAATAAAAAAGAAAATTAGTTAAATAAAGAAAAAAACATCGAACTAAATTTTAAAACACTTTTAGTTTTTTCATTTTAAAAATTGGCAAATTTTAAGGATTTGATAGGATTTTTAGTTAAATTTTATTGTCTTACAAAAAGCTGCAAAAAAGCTCCTCAATAGTTTGCATATTCTTGTTAACATTTAGTTAATGAAACACCCAAATTTGTTAAACTATTCTAGAAACCTATTAGCATATTAGGATTATAAAGCCCTAGAATACCTAAATAGACTGATTAGTAGCGCTCTAAACAATCAGTCAGAGGGTTGCGGGTTCGATTCGCGCCAAAGACAAGCAAAAAGCTTCGCACGTAGTGTTATCTTTATAAAAAAAATAAAGATTAAATTTTTTTTTTATATAATTTTTGTAGATTATTTTAAAAAGGCTTTAAAGCTTGATACATGTAAGTAGTCTTCGAAGCCCTAAGAAGAAGAAGAAGTATAACGCTTTTACCCTTTGGTTACGTAACCCTAAAACTCTAATATTGACATGGTAATTGAACAAAATTTTTCAATGCAATAAAAAAGCATTTTATTTTGATTGAGACTATTATTCTATAGAAAATGTTGCAACTTTCGAATAAGTTTCCCAGTTTTCACTTAAAACGAAATATTGAGGATAACTTTAAAAGCCTTTAGCATAAAAAGCTTTTGGGGAGCTAAGAACTTAGAAATAAAACTTCTTTAAAAAATGGTTTAATCCCTACAAAAAGTTTTCTAAAAAAAGTTGTACATAAAAGCTTTACACTACAAAGAATATATGTTTAAGAACATAATTTAAGCAATATTTTTTATAAGGTCTATCTTAGCTTTATATAAAAGCTTTTTTAAAAGGCCTACTAGCAAGCCTTAAAAAATGCTTTTCAAGAAAGCTTTAAAAAGCTTTTTTCAAAAGCTTTGTCAAATAATTATTTCTGAAAACTTTGAATACTTAAAGGTTAATTAGGAAAGTTTTAAATAACATTAAGAAAGTCTACAACAAAAGCTTTTCAAGAAAAGAAAAGTATTTTGCACAGCTTTATTAAGAGCAATAACACTAAAAAAACTTATTAATAAAGAATCATCAAAAACCTTGCAAAAAGGCCTATATAGCCTTCCAAATCCTTTCAAATAGACCTTTAAAAGTTAAAAATTTTCAAGATAGGTTGATTAAAAAAAGCTTTTAAGACAAAACTTGGCAAATTGTGTTAAAAAAGCTTTAATAATATACAGAAACTTATTCAAAAACTTTAAAATTAAGTTTAAAAAAATTTTTTAAATAAGTTTTATATTAACAAAGCTTTTGAAAGGACTTTTTTCAAAAGGTGCTTTCAAAAAAGCTTTTATAAAAGTTAAACTACAGGTAAAAATAATAAAAAAAAATGTTTTCACAAGCTATGAGGGCTAGCTTTGTGCTAAGTTACTATTTTGACAAAAGCTTTTGTGTTTAAGCTTATTTGAATACAACTTTTATTAAAGTTTTTAACTTTTTTGAAGGGGTCATACTTTATATGTTTACAAGAGTTTTGCAGAATATTTTTATAAGATAGTTTTACTGAAACTCCAACCTTAAAGAGGAAATTTTATGACGTTAAGGTATATAAGATATAAAAAAGGTCTTCATTTCATGTAACTTTAGTAACGGGGTGTTTTATATAAAGTTTAATTTCAATATCGAAAACAGTTATAGGGTTTCAATAAGCTTTAAATCGTATCCCTTCTACTTGCAATAAATTGAGATTTGAAGGAGTTTAGTTCTTGTAATCGGTTTACAAAATATTGTTAGACTTTAAAAGAAGATTTTCATTACACTCGATAATATTCAATATATTTCTACACCGAACACAATTGGTTTAAATACTTAAGAATTCCCAAGAAATAAAATTGAAATAATCTTAAGTTGTTGTGTTGTATTTAACGTTAATAATTGGTTGTTGCTATTTTCCT
This sequence comes from Phasia obesa, assembly GCA_949628195.1. NCBI lineage: Eukaryota > Metazoa > Arthropoda > Insecta > Diptera > Tachinidae > Phasia > Phasia obesa. The sequence goes on from OX451219.1 coordinate 14,439,547, forward strand.
AAAAAAAAAAAATTTTTGTACTAAAAACCGAATGTTTAAAACATCTGACGTTTTGTTTTTTATGTTATATTCTTCTGTTGTTAAATGTTTATGTTCAAAGCACTAATCGAATGCCATCAAATTAAAAACCAAAAGCTAGCAAAAGCTTCAAGATCTAACAAAATTTGGCATGCAAAAGTTTTGTGAAACCAAAAAAGCTAAAATGTTTCAAAACAAATTGCCAAAAACAACAAATTAATTAACCCTTGTTAACAACAACAATTAATTAAATCCTTTTAAAAAATACAAAAATTTAAAGCAAAATTTTCTTTTTTATTTTTTCTATTAAAAAAAAACCAAAAAACAAAAAAAAACATTGTTTACTTGAATTACCTTGTTCCATTTGTTATCCTGCGTCCATGTGAAAAAAACCACAAACAAAAAATTAATAATAAATCAAAAAATCAAACACCATGTGCTACAAAAATTACACCAACTACTACTACAACAACAATTAAATATAAAAAACACTGCTGTTGCTGCCTTAAAATATGCTACAAAAATAATTTGAAAATATACAATACCAAAAAAAAAACAAAAAACAACGCTGTATGCTAAACGTAAAACAAACAAACAAAAAACAAATCCCACAAAATGTTTGCGAAAAACTTTTAAAAGGTTTGTCGTGAATTTGTGCGCGGTGCTTGCAAACGTGCCGAATCTGAATGCCGTTTTGCACATCCGCAGGATAGTGTTGCCAGACACGATGATGGTTCCATTACGGTGTGCATGGACGCTGTAAAGGGTAGATGCACACGTGATCCCTGCCGCTATTTTCATCCTCCCTTGCACCTACAGGCACAATTAAAAGCGGCGCAATCACGCGCCACCGCTGTTGCTGCAGCTGCTGCGGTATGCCAAATTTCTAAAAAAAACAAACATATTTTTTTATTACATTGTTTTTGTTTCTAATTTTAATTTAATCTTTTTTACTTAACTACCTTTAAAAAAAAATGCTTTATAATTATTTTTGTTTTTTTTTTATTTCACTTTAAATTTTTCTTTTCAATTTTTAACCTTAAAAAGCACTTTGTTCTTGCGTTAACACCAAATCATAACACGCCAAACAAAATATACAAAAAATAGTTAATGCGTCTTTTAGACTAGTTTATTTTATATATTCAAAATATTTAAATGCTTTTTTATAATTTGTTAAAACAAAATAATAATAATATTTTAGCTAGCAAGCGAATTTTAGTTTAACTTAGTTTTTGTTTTACTTAAATTTTTGAATCACCCAGTGTTAAATGCTTGTTAAACTTAGTTGTCACTGTAACATTTATACAAAGACAGAGTTGTTTAAAAGAAGTGTTAAATATTACAAGCCAGATTGACAAACTAGCGCTCTACCAATAAATCTATAGAGGCATCCAATACTCAGTATTATAGTGTGAAGTGGTCTTAAAGGGGCGGTTTAGACGGCATGATTTTACGTACATAAAATCCCAGAGAAAACAATACTTAAGGGCATTTCACACTATAACACAAGTATTAATAATTTTGAATAAAATGCAACTCTGATCTAATCGCTGTTTGAAATTTTTCAAAAAAACAATAACAACTCGTCATGTCAGGGTTTCATTTTCCTCAAAAGTATTAATAATTTTGACTAAAATGCAACTCTGATCTAATCGCTGTTTGAAATTTTTCAAAAAAACAATAACAACTCGTCATGTCAGGGTTTCATTTTCCTCAAAAGTATTAATACTTTTATTATAGTGTGAAAAGCCCTTAAAATGCAATCGTGTTTAAGGAGAGCAAAAATCTTACCACTGATTTTTTGGCGTTTACACTATTGGTGTAGACCAAACACATATAGGTTTTTCAAGTAAAATTATTTCAAAAAAATTTTCTAAATTTTTCTTGCTGTTTTTATACAGCCTGCCCTCACGAAAAAGTTTCATGGAACTAATTTCATGAAAATTTTTATGGCGTAAACTAACGAAAGAGTAAAATAAAAATAGCTGTTCCTTACGTGAAGACACTTATCTTGACTGGCAACTTATACCCCGTCTACATTAGACATTAACACTAGCATCATGTTAGTGGTTAGTTTAGACTGCCCATGTGAATGTTTTTTCCACGTCTTGACATTGCTGTTAAAACATTTGTTATAAAAACTCTTTTATAACATCACATGTTGTATTTTAGTTTGATAGTTTTATTATCAAAGAGCGCCATCTGTTGCTCAACCATACTATACTATACTATCTGCTGTGCAATAAGCATTCACACAGCATTATTGGAAAATCGAAAATTATATTTAAATAGAAAATGACATCAAAAAAATATTCGCCACCTATAACAACATGCAGAAATTAATTTCGCCTGCGTCATGTCACCGTGTTTAAAATTTCCCTCTTTCAAAAATATGCCTTAAAGTATGCAGCACCTTTAAATCGGTAAAATATCGGCCTACTTTCACTACTTTTTCTCCACTTTCTTTTGGAAATAAGATATTTTTGCGGAAAAAAAGTATCCTTTATTAGAATCAGGATGCTAGGGTACCTCTTCACAAAATTTTGTTTAAATCCATCCAGTACATTTTACGTGATGTGATTGCAAACGAAAAGCAGACAGACAGACAGACAGTTGGAAATGAGTTGCTATTTTATTATATGTCTAGATTCAATGTATATAAATTTTTTTAATATAAAAATTTAAACTTTTTTTCTACACCGCTACACTCTTGACTAGCATTTTTATATTCTTTGTGTCATTCTTTCTGTCTGTGTGTGTTTCGTATCCCGTAAAAACGATTGGTTCGATTTTAAAAAAATTTCGTGAGGAGGGGTACCTTAGTATCCTAATACAAATATAGGATACTTTTTCCGAAAAATATCTTATTTCCTAGAGAAAGTGGAGTAAAAGCAGAGAAAGTACTCCATTTTACCCATATGCATACCTTAAGGCGTGTATTGTTTTTAAAAGCGGATATTTTAGTGGGAATGTGACCCTTTATATAAAGTAAAACTTTACTTAGGCCAGCTTTAAATCCACAGCGAAATGCATTGGTCGCTCTTGGATCTCATGTAGATTGGTATCTTTCCAAAGGTACCCATTTAGTCAACCGCCATAATTCGGAAGTCCAATCAGTTTGCGGCAATGTTGCATCTTTTGCAATGATCAAGCCAAACAAATTACCTAAAAAGTTTTCATTAGTTTTGTATTTAAAATAAACTTTCTTTCTTTAAAAACAAATAAAATATATATGAATAAATAATTAATTTATTAATTTATTATATGAATAAAAGCTACAACTATTTGAAATTAGTATTTTAACTACCCTTTGCATATAAAAGCCTTTAAGTTTTACTTAATAATTCTACACCGGCTTAGTTACGCCTCATCATCAGAATTATGGCATATATATTGTGATAAATATCATAAATAAAGTGAAACTGTCATCAATGTAATGCCAAAAGACATTATAGTTTTTTCATATTTTAGGTGTTATCTATGTTATGACTGCAATATCATCAACTCGATGACATACTTTGTGTGTTATTAGGTAAAATATCTATATGTCTGATTAAGGATGCCGTGTTATTAGAATTTTGACATCAATATTATGACAAATGTTATCAATAAGGGGAAAATATTCATCAATGTAATACAAAAGTCAAAATAGTTTTGTCATATTTTAGGTGTTACCTATGTTATGACTACATAATATTACTGCATAATAATACTTTGTGTATTATTATTAGGTGAAATATTTATATGTATGATTAATGACATCGTGTCATTAGATCTTTGACATCAATGTTATAACAAATGTCATCAATAAAGAGAAATGCACTAAAAAAAAATGCATTGTCATATTTTAGTCATATTTTAGGTGTTATTTATGTTATAAATTTTCTATTGTATACTTTTAGACTAAATGCTACAAATTTATAATTCTTTAGCATAGTTTTTTTGTATAAGTTTTATCACCTAGAAAATAGTTATAATAATTTAATTTTTTTTTTGTTGTATAAAATCCAAAACCGCAAATAAAAATTAATCGAGTAATTTGTTAATTTGATAGTGTGGTAAACAGATGTTTAATAACTTAAATATTTCTGTCAATATTTTAGCATATTATTGTAAAACATAACAAATGACAACATGAATATACAAATTTATAATAAATATTACTCGTGCACACTTCAAACATACACACATGAATATTTTTCTTTAAATAGTTTTATCTATTTTGTTTTAATTTTTCCATATTTGACAATTTTTTCACAGCCGGTATTTTGTACACATGCACAGTTTTTCCCATATACACTTTTTTCCACATACAACTTAATTAACTGAATATGCCAGTATTGACATTATTATTTACGCATTAAATACATACAATTATTTTCTGTTTTTTTTTTTTCTTTTCAATTAATTCTTTTAGTCCCTGCTGTAGTGTGAAAAAAATATTTATTATAAAAATGCAAATTATATGACTTGTTTAATAAGTATTAAAAAAAACCCTAAAAATATGCAATGATTTAAATGATGACGCTCTTTGTTTTTTCATGCTACACAAATCCGTAGATATAAATACTCGTATTGTTGGTTGTTGTTTTCGTTGTTTTTTTTTTCAAACAAAGTATCACCAAGTATAACAACAATAAATAGCAGCAATGAAAATTAATTTTTATTAAAAACAATTTGTTGATTATTTCCATATAAATCATAAATAAAATTAAAAAATAACAACAACAATTTATATTTTTAATATATTGAATTTTCTTCTCTTTCTCTCTCTCACTCTCACCCTGCACTTTTAATTTTTTTTTTTAATTTTATTATGTAACGCTGCATATTTAAATAGAATAACGAATAATGACTTATCTGCAGATAATAATTACATTTATGCAGCAATTGATGCGGCATTTAAGCAGATTAAAATATATAATAATTTCTCGCCAGATTAATGACGCCTTTTCATCATAATTAAGGCATCTATTTTGTGAAAAATGTCATCAATGAAGTGAAAACTGCCATAAATGTAATGACAAGTCATTATAGTTTTGTCATATTTTAGGTGTTATTTATGTCAGCAATGTCATCAACTCGATGACATACTTTATGTAGTATTCGGTGAAATATCTATATGTCTGATTAATGACGCAGTGTCATTCGAATTTTGATATCAATGTTATGACAAATGTCATCAATAAGGGTAAAATATTCATCAATGTAATGACAAAAGTCAATATAGTTTTGTCATATTTTAGGTGTTATCTATAATATGACTGCATAATAATACTTTGTGTATTGTTATTAGTTGAAATATCTGTACGTCTGATTAATGACGTCGTGTCATTAGAACTTTGACATCAATGTTTAAAAACAAATATCATCCATAAAAAGAATACTATCATCAATGCAATGAATAAAAAAACTCATTGTCATATTTTAGTCATATTTATTAGGTGTTATCTATGTTATGACTGCAATGTCATCAGCTCGATGACATACTTTATGCATTATTATTAGGTGAAATATCTATATGTCTGATTAATGACGCCGTGTCATTAGAATTTTGGCATCAATAATATGACAAATGTCATCAATAATGAGCAAAACTGTGATCAATACAATGACAAAAGTCATTAAAGTTTTGTCATATTTTAAGTGTTATCTATGTTATGACTGCAATGTCATAACTTTATAATTTCCTAATTATTATTAGGTAAAATATGTATGCAAGAAAATCTGTTCTTATATTTTTATTTTATTGTTTTATTTTTTTTTATTTATTTTCTGTTTTTATGAAATTTAAAAATAGAAATCTCATTGATGTGAATTCATCATCATTGTTATGACAAAAGACATATGTAATTAAATCTAACCACCTTTCACATAACAGTAAAGTGCCATATAATTGAGGGTATTTTAGCTGCATTGGTTAATACCCATGTAATTTATTTGGTGCCAAGGGTTCGTTTCCCAGCCATTGCGAATTAACAATTTAACGTTCTTTTTTTCTTATACTTATACAAGCTGCTATCACATAGCAGCACTCCCTCGTAGGTATCTGACAATAGCATTAAATTGACATCGTTTATTGATGACAACTTGTCATTAACTTCACCTCGATTTGTCCTTTATTTGATGTTTGTATGTCACTTCATTCATGACACAATTGTTATAGTTACAAACCTGCCGCCTGTCACATGCCACTAAAGTAGTAAATAATTGAGGGTATTAAAGCTTATTTGGTTAGTACGCTGGCTACTAAGCATGTAGTTTATTTGACGGGCATAGCAATATAAATTTTTTTCTGAAACTTATGCAAACTGCTATCACAGCGCACCCCTTAGTAAGTATCTGTTCGTTTATTGATGACAACTTGTCATTAAATGGAACTATATTTGTCTTATATTAGATGTTTGTATGTCACTACATTCATGACAGAATTGTGATCGTCACCACTAAAAAAAAATTGACCGACTGATGTAAAGGTTAATAATACAAGGACGAGAAGTGTCATATAGGATGACCAACTGATGTAAAGGTTATTATCACAAGGTTTACAAGTGTCACGGGTTCAAAAACGAAGACACTTGTCATAGCATTGATGTCAAAGTAAAACAGCTTTTCTAACAGTGTAGTCCTAGGGGTCCTACGATATTTATAATAATAGTTTGCGCTTTGCAAACTTTTGATCACTCAAATATATATCGTGGATTTTATTGAAGACTAGCTGTGCCCACATACGTTGTGGGCGTCCTAGCAATATTTTGTTCGATTTTACTTTAAAAGTAATTTGCATCAAATTTGAAGACTCTTAAGTATTTACTTTATATAAAGGTAGTCATCACTGGATAGAATTCTAAAATTTATATAAAAATTCTAAAAAATTATTGTAAAGCTCTGTTAAGGGTGTTAAAAATATTTTTATGACAATGTAATGCCATAAAGTAAAAATACAAATCAAATAACAATTTAATTCAATTGGTTATTTGGCAGTATGTAATTCATATTTTGTCTTTATTTTAAAACAGCGCCATCTGTTGCGCAACCGTGTTTATAATATCCCGCTTTCGAGTCATTTTATCATTGGTTTAAAAAAGCGCCATCTTTTAAGCAACCGTATTTAAAATATCCCGCTTTCAAAAATAAAAGATGCCTTAAAGTATGCATTACCTTTAAATCGGTAAAAAATCGGTGTACTTCACTGCTTTTTCTCCACTTTCTTTTGGAAATAAGGTACTTTTTCGGAAAAAAGTATACTATATTGGAATCGGGCTATTAGAGTAGCTCTTTATAAAATTTTCTTAAAATCCATCCAGTACTTTTTACGTGATTCGAACACAAAAAAGAAAGACAGACAGGAAATGAGTTACTATTTTATTATAGGTATAGATTTCTGAAATGACTGCCTCTGCTACCGGACATGCTGAACGTGATGTTCATATTTTGTGGTTGTATGCCCAGATTAATATTCATCTACCTGATGCAGTTAATCTTAAATGCTGGCTCATACATATCAAGAACTTTGTCTTAAGTATCTTTTAATTTCTTTTTATACTTTGCCTTTCATTTAGAAGTGTTTGATAGCAGCACCAAATAAAACTTTTAAATTAATAAATCTTTCGACTAATTAATTTTATTTGAAATGTTAATATTCCATTAAATATTGAAGTACAGTGTCAATAATATTTTGTTAAACTTGTCTTTCAACCCATTTACTTTTTAATAAACAGGCTCAAAGTATTTAAGCTTAATTTAAATGTGACCTAAATTTTTAAATCTTGCCGATGGCAGCCACAAGAAAAATCTGTTAATAAATCTTCAACAACGTTTTTATTTAAAAAGAGTTAATATTCTTTTATTAACACTTGCGGCCATTATGATGCTGTTGTTAAGGCCTTGTATGCTTAAACAGCATAAATTAAACACCGCATACACTTGTAATTGTTATTGAAATTTACATATGTATGTATTGATATAAAATCTATGTGTATGAACATATGTAAAATATAAATTTAAAACATGTCGTTATTGAATATCGATTAAAAAAATATTAAATTCATAACTGTATGTGTGACTATAAATTATAATAAACTTTAATATAAATTTTTGTTGCACGACATTATATTGTACGAACACAAAAAAAAATAAAATAAACACATTGACTATGACACCAAATTTGGCAGAATTTTAAATTGAAGTAAAAATGCACAGAAACATGATAAATATGAAATAACTACTAGCAATTCCCGGTGTGCTTTGCTTCCCTATTCTCAAAAAAAAAAATAAATAAAACTCGTCAGTAAACCAACAAAAACGACCCTTATTCTCAGAGTAGTCTATGTCGTCACTATTGCAGTTCTCTAGATATACTACAACCGGCCGCAATCCTAATCCCCAAACTTTAACTCTAAATTATACATTATTCTCACAGATTGCAAAATTTCAATACTCTACCTTTTACAGTTTAAAAGTTATACTCTGATGAATATTTATCTATATGGAAGGTACCACGCCCACTTTTTCAATCCCGAAAATTTTTTGTTCGACTGTGCACAATAATATATATACATAGGTATTTCGTATAAAATTTCCAGGTTCGACTTGTTACAATTCCTAAGAAACACGATTATAATTGTTCTCTTTATATAGAGGGTACCACGCCCACTCTTCCAATTCAGTCAGTTTTTTGACCCACAATGAACACATAGGGTAGGATATGATTTTTGTAAAATTTTAACACTCTACGCGTTGCATTTGCCTGGGTACATGATAATATTGTTTTACTTTATATGACAGGCACCACGCCCACTGGTGCAACCTAGAAAATTTTTGCTCGCCTATGCACAAGAAGTGGGGAGTTATTTGTATAAAATATTAACACTCTGCGAGTTGCAGTTCTCTAGCTACACGATAATAGTGTTCAAATTTTTATGAAAGGTACCACGCCCACAATTTCATTTTAGGCAATTGTTTGCTCGAATATGCAAATTTAATAGGGAGTTATTCTTCTAAAATTTTAACACGCTATTGTTACAGTTTCCTAGGTACATGATAATAATTTTTTACTTTGTATGGCAGGTAACACGCCCACTGTGTATTTTCAGAAGTGGGCGTAATTGACTATGCACAATAAGTAGGGGGTTATTGGAATAAAATTTTAACACTTAACGTGTTATTGCTCTCTAAATAAATAATACAAAATTTTTCGTTTTGTATAGATGGTACCACGCCCCCTCTTACCGCTCTCGTCAATTTTCTTTTCATCTATGCAGAATAAGAAGGATGTTATTTGTATAAAATTTTAATTTTATGCGTGTTGCAGTTCCCTATTTACACAATAATAGAGTTTTAATTTATACGAAAGTTGCCATGCCCACAATTTGATTTCAGCCAATTGTTTGCTCGAATATAAAGATTAAGTAGGGCGTTATTCTTATAAAATTTTAACACGCTATTCTTACAGTTTTCTAGGTACACAATAATCATTTTTCACTTGATATAGGCGGTACCACGCCCACTGTGTATTGCAACAGTGGGCGTGCTTGACTATCTATTCTAATCCAGTCGGTTTTCTGTTTGTGTTTCAATATTGTAGGTACACGATAATAGTGTTTTAGCTTATGTGGGAGGTACCACGTTCACTGTTTCAATCTGGCCAATTTTTTGCCGACTATGCAGATTAAGTAGGAGAAGCTAATTTGTATAAAATTTTAACATTCAATATGTTACGGCTGTGATACCACACGTCCACTCTTCCAAGCCAGCTCACATAAGCAGATTAAGTAGGAGGGGCTAGTCGCTCAAAATTTTAACAATCTGCGTTATATTTATCTAGGTAACCGATAATAGTTTTTTTACTTTGTATGGGAGGTGCCATGCCCACTATTCCAATACAGTCAGTTTTTGCTCGATTGTGCACATTAAGTAGGGGGTTATTTATAAAAAAATTTTAACACTACGTCTTACATACGTACACGATACAAATATTTCCCGGGAGGCACCACGCCCATTATTCTATTCAATTTCCTTTGCTAGACTATGGATATTAATAAGAGTTTAGCTCGTAACACCATGATAATTATTTTCTTTATTTGGGATGTGCCATGGTGACTTGAAATATCCAATAATATACATATATGTTATATTCACCGGATAGCTAGTAACAAACTGCGAAAATTGCATGAATATGACCGACAAACATACAAACACATTATGTACTTTATATATAGAAAATGATTGAACTTAAGTGTAAATTGTCCGCTTTATATTAAATGATACTTATAAATACGTAAGTTGTTTACAAATATCGTATCAAACTTATTATTTAAGTTAATTGTTGCATATTTTCTAGGGTTTGGGTTTTAAATGATCGATGCATAAATTTAATCAAGTTGTATGATTATCATTACTATTAGCTACTTCTATTAAGCACACATCGGTTTTGCTTTTTTTCTTAAACACCTGTAACAGCTTTAAATATGATTTCATTGCTTACCTTAGCTTTTTCTCTTTATTAGTTAAGTTTTTTCGCTTATGAAAAAAATCCTTTATTTAAAAATGCTTCTTTTTCCTTAGCCAAAGCTTTATAAACATTCGTTAATTTTTTACCTATAGTTTTGTGTTAATGTTAAATTTAATTTTACTTAAAGAAAATAAAAAAAAATATATTAAGTAATGCAACAAAGTCCTGACCATTTCTTTAGTTGTATCTAATATATGTATGCCATTCAGTTAATAATTATAAAGCTCTTAGCAGAGCTTTTAGGTCATACAGTACTTGTAACACTACAACATAGTTTAGTAATTTTTTAATTTAATTTAATTTTCATAATTTACTTTATATAAATATTAGAATGCGAATAGTTTTAATTATTACTTTTTAGATTAAAGTTACAAAGTTTTTAAAGAAAAAGCTTTCAGAAAGCTTAATTTAATTATCATTCGTGTATTTAAAATCATTTTAGTTTTTAAATTACACAATTTGGATGAAAATTAAAACCTTTTAAATACAAAAAAATAAAATAAAAATAAAAAGCTTTTGTTTATAAAAAATTTTTAGGTTACTGAAATCTGGATAATAAACCTTTCAGAAATAACCCATTTTTAAAACTAAAACCTTTACAAGTTGTTATGAAATATGAAGCTCTAAAAATTATATAATTAAAGCTTTAAAGCTTTGGGCTGCAGTTTCAATAAAGTTTTCAAACGTTTTGGGAAGCTTTTAAAAGCTTTCGCTAAATTTAAACAAAAATTTCTTGCAGTATTTAAGCATTCCTTAAAAAAGCTTTTTCTTTCATCACAATAACTTTTAAAATTGAAAGCAAGTAGCTATAAAGCTTTTTTTTTTACTTCAGCTTATTGAAAAGTTCAGAAATTTAAAAGCTTTTATGTATGTATGTACATATAAAAATAAGTTTAATAAATCTATTGATGATTATGAAAATTTTGGAAAACATTAAAGAACTTCAAAAAGCTATAAAAACACATTGAAGTAAATAATTTTTATTTAGGCTCGAGTTCATAGCCTCAATAACTAGTAGAATTAAAAAAATTTGTTTTCCATATAGATGACAATGTCGCTAAACTATAAGGAAACAAAGTAAAATACTTCAGATGGTGCTAGATAGCGCAAAAACCGGATGGTGGGTGAAATTAATACTTCTACAATGGCCCTTGTTGCTTATAGCGACACACAAAATAGCAATTTGAATAATATGACTAGTAGGGCCAATGGGCATGCCCCTTGTTTATTAGTTGGAGATTATATAAACTCTACACCTCTACACACTCTACACCACACCGGACTAAATCGCCCTTCTTGTATTTTAGGTTCAAATCACGGTCACCGCGTTACTCTCAGAAGGGCCTGACCATTAATCGCTTACATATAGAATAGCCCTCTAGGCCTACTGATTCCCTTGCTGTCAGTCGTTTGCATACTGGTCAGACCTCGAAGGTATTTATCTTTCAGTGGCAGGACCCTGCTAGCCTCGGATACTGGTAGCCCCCATATAACCTGAGAGCATTATCGTCTTGGTATTAAGAGTCAAGAAGAGTTTCGAGGAGAACCAGAACAAATATAGTTTTTCTTTTAAAGGCCAAAGTGCGTTTTTGCTTGGACTCCTGCATGCCATTTCCTTTAACGGCCATTTTTTAATGCGTATCCCTTTTAAGCTGTATTGTATTGACATCTCGTTTTTATGAGTGCCTCTATACAAAGAAAAAATTTGTTTCACCAATTAAAGGTTTTAATCAGTTTCAAATTAAAGTTCAATTAATTTTGTAATTGATTCAAATATATGTATATTTGTTTAAATTATAACACAAAAAAAATATCCAATTAAAAAATTAATTCAATCAATTAATTAATTAAAAAATTAATTGAATCAATTAGATCGCGGGATCTTATACAAAAGTACGCAAAAAATATTATTTTTATCAACTAATGGTTTTAATTGGTTTTAGATTAAAATTTAATTAAAAATTTAATTGAATCAATTAATTAATTAAAAAATTAAAAAATTAATTGAATTAATTGAAAAAATTAAAAAATTAATGGAATCAATTAATTAATTAAAAAATTAATTGAATCAATTAATTTTTTAATTAAAAAATTATTTTTGTAATTAATTTTTAATTAAATTTTAATCTGAAACCAATTAAAACCATTAATTGATAAAAATAATATTTTCTGTATACTTTTGTATAAGAGCCCGCGATCTAAGCTACTTTCGAATCTAGGGCTTACAAAGCAGATAGCCTGTTTACGTATATGTTGATGGTTGTCCTCCTCGGTGTAACTCAGTAAGTTGTAGGCTTTTATTCACAAGATAATTGGTATATAAAATTTTGAGGAAAATTACCTTTTATTTCTTTTGTCTCATTGCATTTAAAGCTGTGCTTTGTAAGTGGTCTTAATGTAAAGCTTAAGGAGTAATGAAATGGTCGTTAAGTGAATACATTTAAACACTATTGCATTAAGAAGCATTATTGTTTTGTGACCAAAAAGTAAAAGTATTAAAAGCGCTTTTCTTTAAAGGTCATGTAAGGTCATTTCGCTGCGACAATTACAAGTTTCGCTATAAATATCACTTTCAGATTTTAATAATAAATCAAGATCAAATTCATAAATCTTTAACGCATCGTGAGGTGCAGGAAGAAATAAAAAGTCCATTCCAATTTATAAGATTTATGAATTAAAGATGAGGATATTAAATCGTTGCAGGCTTGATCTTTAATTCATTTATTTCTCTGACTAAATTATTTGATTATATATTTATTTTAATATGATAGAAAGTATTAAGTTTGATAAAATAAATTTTATGTGTAAAATGCTATTGTAGAAATAAAATTTGCAAAAACCCACCTGTTAAATATTAGCAAAAAAAAAATTACTTCCTCTCAAGTTTACCTCTATAGACCTTTTCTGTTACTTAAGTATATATAATTTATAGTTACAAATTTCCTTAGTAAAATGTAAATGAATTTATTTAAATTATAAGAAAGTAAACCAATTTGTTCAATACATGATTACATTACAGTCAACACAAAAAATAAACAAATTCATATTTTTTTTTTTAAATATAATTCCATTTTTAAATTTGATTTTCCCCCTTTTAAAATAATTTTTTTTATTTTTGTGTAATAAAATTCTTATTTTATGGATGTAAACAAATTTTATTTAATTTTTTGTTATATTTATTAAAAAAATATCTGTTTATTTGTTTTAACTAAACAAGAAATAGAATTCACATTTTCTTTTAATTACAATAGAATTAAAAAGCAGCTTTATTGGTTTTTACTGTGGTCAGAGAATATTTTACAAAAATTGCGAAGAATATGTTAGGACGAAAAAAATAAAGAAAATATAAAACAAAACAAAGCAAATAACAATATGAATGTGTGAAAAATCCTAAAAGAGATTTTGTTGTATTAAAACAAAAAAAAAAAAAAAAAAAAATAGTAGGGGTATTCACATACTACATCTACACATATGTATATTGCATTTTTTTTATAACAAATGGCTCTCGTTCTTCCTTTTTGTATCTCTTAGTTTTAAATTAAAATCAGTGAAATGTTAAAAAAAATCACTTCTAAGCCTGTGAGTACCCTTACTGTTTTTAGTTTTTTACAAATTTTTTTTTATTTTGTTACAAAAAAAAACTTTTCTTATAAGCTTTTTCTTACAAGTGTAAAAATTCAAATAATTTCTTTAACTAAACTTAGTTTATTTTATTTTATTTTAAAATTTATTTCGAATTTATTGTAATTTACAAAGATTTTTTTTATTTTGTTAAGGCAGCATTATAATTTCAAAAAAGAAAAGCAAATATTAAAATATATTAAATATTGTAAATAATATTATGAAATATTAAAAAATAATTTTCAAATTTTTTAAAACAAAACATATAATTTTAAAGCTTAAGAAGCTTTTATGAATGAATTTTTTTACATATGGCTCGAATTTGTTTATCGAAGATAAACAAATTTGTTTATTAAGATAAAATAATACCCTAAATATAATAATTTATATAGTATAAACAATTTTTAGCAGAAGGAAATAGAGTTTTATATTTTGTGGTATTCTTGTTTAAGTGCAGAAAAATAGCTTTTTTAACAGAGCTTTTTTAATCTCGAACTTTTTCAAGCCCTCTGCAAAATAGAATTGTGGAAGGTCCATAAAAATGTTTTTTTTTTTGCAAAAATTAACTTCCTACTTGACTCGAAACACTCTATCATTGTACAATTTTTTTAATAGAAATAACACTCATGTAATTAATTGTGTTGCTTCCTTTGCAAAGGTATAGCAGTAGATAAGACAGATTGTTATAATAAAAGCTTTGTACGAGAGTAAAAGCACGCTATGTTTCTTATGTAACGGCAAAGGAAAGCGCCGTGATATGTACTATTGATAATGCCACGGCTGGGGAATGAACTCGTGAACATGCTTTCGTATAAGCAACAGCACCCACTCTTGTAAGTTTGTTAGCAAAAAATTGTTGGGAGCCATATATGTAGAAAATGCTGAATACGGCAGACACTTGCAAATCAAATCCCCTTTTTCTGCCATCGAAATTGCACAAGTACGAATATGTAGGTAGCGTGCTAGAAAATTAATATTTATTTGTTTACTTACTTAAGCGGTTCTACGAGCTGTGGAACAAGATTAACGTGAGTACCGTGAGTAGTCGGCCTAACCTCACGGTGGTCTTACCACCGAGTGAAACTTAGGCGTAGACTAGCGCCCCCATTGTGTAGTATAACAACACTTTACGATTGCCACCAATCGCTTTTTGTGTGTGATACAGTCACAATGAGTAGCAATTTATATAATATGGCAAGCCTTTCCAAGGCAAGCCTAGATCCACATTTATAACCTCTTGCTTAGGGGTTTGGAGACTATCAAACTCCGTCTGTTGAGAGTGCAACAGCACACTTGATCGACCTTGCACCTTACCTACATAAATCGATCTAAACCACACCACCACGTGTACCCCCGAAGGGGACCTCACCAATAACCGGTCACAGAGAGGATAGGCTCTGTGTGGGGCCACCGATTCCCGTGGTACCAGTCCTTTGGGCACTGGTCGGACCTCGAAGAGAACCCGTATGTTTTCACACACAGACCTTTTCTTCCAGATTTAGGCTCTAGGAACCCTAGCGTCTGGTGCCCCTATTTTCCCGAGTGAACCGAGTCAAAGCATTTGCTATTCCCTGCAGTGACAATTGGAACCCCCGGGGTTCTACGAGCTGTAGTCCGATCATGGCAAGCTTAATAAATTATTTCCAAGAACTGTGATTTTGTGCATGGTGCTGTCCCCACCCGAATCTCGGTCTTCGCCATCTGCGCCTCTTTTGGACTATTCCATCCGACCCACATGTCCTAGCCTGCTAAATTTAATCTATGTATTTTGATGGGTCGAACTATAGTTATGTCGGGATACAGCACGTTCCACTCACGATTCTTTCGTTGCCTCTACTATCCATCCATGCAGATGGACCGCTAAATTTTACTAAGTACCATTCTCTCGAATATGGCCAGCACAACGCGAAAGCGGACAAGACAGAAGCACAATTATAGCTGTACGTCTTAAGTGTATTTAGTGTCTTTGGAGGAGAGGGCTCTGACCATTAGCTCTTTATTAAGCCCAAAGTGGCATCTATGCAAATGCATATAAATTCATTTACTACCT